>CABFOQ010045252.1:0-44786 GCA_900660455.1 Gephyroberyx darwinii | reverse complement strand
CTGTGACAACCAGGAAGTGGAAACCCTACCTGAGGCCCCAGAAGTGCTTAAAAGGGGCTTGTAAAGATGGAACAGACATGCTGCAAAATGGAGGAGCGAGGGAGGAAAAGAGCTTGTTTGATGTGGTCATCAACAAGAGAATCACTGCTAAAAGCAGTGCATGTGTGTGTGTGTGCGCGTGCGTCTGACTTCATGTAGGTCTGATTATGTGTACTAGTTTGTGTATTTTCTCAAAAGCAGGGCCACAATAGTTCTTCCATACTGTAAAACCACAGCACCACTGATGTTCCTGTCCTCCGCCTCTTAGCCACAGCCACACTTTCCACAATGACATCCTCTCTGGGGGCCTGTTGTTTGCTGCAGACAAACCAGCCTCAGACAGAGCAATATTTACCCAGAATAGGGTGGCCTGGCCCAGCCCAATGGGGTGAAAAAAGATTTTCTGGGGTGTTTTCACTAGGGTGATGTCATTTTCTGGGAACAGTGTAATGACACAAACCCAGTTATCTTTTATTACCGATAAAAAAAGATACAAACATATACAAAGAAAACTGAGAGAAACCAGTGAGGGAAGCTCAGTCTTTTCCAAGGCTGCCCAGCCTCGTTGTCAGGGTGCTGTTTCTGAGGCTGTTGCTGAGGCCTTTCAAGAGGATCAGATATCCGTGACAGTGTACCTCACTGCCCCCTGAAGCCTTGGCTGCTGTCCTCATTAGCCATCATGGCCGGACAGGTGCTCTCAATAGACACTGAGGAATAGCTTGTGGGTGGATATATTATGCATGGCTCCCTGATTTCTATCTACTGCACATGTCTGCATGTTGTTCTAGTGGCTGAGTTTACCACAGTGTCATGGCGTGGGCGCCCCCTCTACTTGAGAGATAGATGGGGTTTAAGAATAGAAAGGCATCATTATGACACACTTCCTTCGAAGATGGTCTCGCTAGCACAAAAAATATGCTTTCTCAAGGCCCGTGAAAAAACTGGAAGCACAGGGTGCAAGTTACGAGATAGCCTGAGTGTATGAAATAGCGATCCATGCGTGTAAAAATAGGACGAGGAAATGAAATACGGAGCAATCCATGGTGGAATAGTAACTGATTTCAGATTGCAAACAGATGAATGTGAATGGCCCCTGCTCATACTGGTGTAAATTAACCAGAAGTCATTGGTGTAACGGGGCCCATTTAAGAGGTCATTAACCTTGGCAGGTTGATCAGCAGTCCTTTCATCCAATCATTACTGTTGCAGTGGCCTCTCTGTGACTCAGACACGGGAAGTCAAATACGATGGGAGACCTAACGATGTGAAGTCAACGTGCATCATTATCATACCTAAGGGTGTGTGTGTGTGTGTGTGTGTCTGTCTCTCTATGCTTGTTTGAGGTGTTACCTATAAGACCTGTTAAAGTTAAAGTGGCAAGGAGCTGGTAAAGGTTGTTCTGCTCTGATCTTGCGAGTGTCCACTGCTCCACTACCATTCCAATAAGTGTTATCATCAATACTCAAGTTAGATATCTTCTAAACCAGTACTGCTTTTCTCCAAGTTACCAAGAACAGCACAGAACCGTATCAGAGCTTCTTAAGATAAATAAAGCTAACCTTTAGAGAAGCATTGGCATTTTCCAGATGTCTGTTTTTCTTTTGGAAACCATCCAATTTTGACAGTACAGAAGAGGCCAAACCAATTTCTGTGCAATCTTATAAAAGTAGGGAGACAGAGATTGCGGAAGCACAGTCATTTTGGCATGTGGAAAAAAATGTAATACCTTAAGAGCTGTACAAATATCCAGAATGTAAAGGTTCAAGAATGTTATTAACTTGTCGTTTCCATTGCCTATATCTGGCTTAATTCATGTGATTTCCTTGCTAAGTCCTCCACCTCTGGGTTTTATACGTTTTCTAAATTGTACGGGCAAGTATGTTATCCAAGTTAGTTGTGCAAATACACCCACTCCAACATATACTATACAAGATATACTGTGTACTGGATTAGTGTCATGTTTCTCCTGTGCAGTGCAGAACAGGCTCTCTCCCTGGAGAACCCAGGTAGCTTTGATGCTGAATGTGATCCCTATGTGCCACCGATCAAACTCTCTGTCTCCATGGACACATGATTAAATGCTTTTTATAACCTTGTGAAGGGGCTAAGGGGCTTCTTTCTACAGTGTGTGCATACTGCTGGTCATACTTCAAGGTTGTTCTCACTTTCTGAACTTTCTGGCTTCATCTGTTCAGTCAGGCCAACATGATGAGAGGTATTCATGGAAAATACTGTGGAGCCTGTTCGTGTTCATGCACTAAAAACTTTTGCATCTTGGCACTTTGCCTGTGAAATTAGCTTATGGCTAGTTCAGCTGAAAATCACAGCTATATTCTTGCCTTCAAAAAACTAGAGCATAACTGCAGGAGAATTTGTCCAACCTCGCAAAGTATACAAATAACCAATCACTAACAGGGAGAAGGCTTATTCCTGAACATCAACTATTCTTGGTCTGTGAATAGGCAGCGTCCCACACGCATCATCAACTACCTATACTCAGGAAAATATTTCTAAAAATATAAAATGTTAAGTAATACTATGACATCTCCCCAAATACCTTAATGAAAACACATTAAAATCAGTCCACAGAGAATTCAGACCACAGCTCATCATAACAAACGTAACTGTGCCCTCACTTCAGAAGACACAACTCACATGTACGGCATGTGAGAGATCATTTGCTGTCCAAATCTGGATAACTATATTAGATGTACAGCCGTCCTCCAGCTTTGATAATTGTGTCATGTTGTGAGTCTAATGAGCAATATACTACTGAGAAAACCTACAGTCAAGGAGAAAACGCAATCTCATGATTAGCAGCTTTATTTCCAGATGAAACGCCAGCACTACAGTCAGGATGATTTATGTACTGTGGATAATCACTTTGCTGGAAGATGGAAGCTAAAATGTTGCTAATTTCTTCTAACCTCAGTGTCACAGCATTGTTTTATTACACCACGGAGAGAGGAATAGCTGAGCAAAATCATCCTCTCTCAACAGACTGCATAGCCTATTAGACGGCGGTTTGAACAAACAGTCCTGGGGCAACAGACTGCTAATTGGCCACCAAGAGAAGATGTACAAATTTGACTTGGTATAGATCCTGTGAAACGATGATCTAAAGAAATGTAGTTCTGCAATATCAAAGATAATGAACGAATGATGAATAACTGATGCAATGTTGGATGGATGGCTGGCTGTATTGCGCTAACCAAAAACACATGATGCTCTCCTCTAGCAGCCTAATGACCTGGTCTCCACTTTAACGTTTGTAGTTAAAGGTGCAGTAGATGAGATTTTACTGTCCCATAAACACAAAATTACCACAATATATCTCTTGGAGTTGATAGAGTTGTTGATCAATGCCAATGACTCAACTATTTCTTGTCCAGGTGCTGACATTTCTGTCTTTCAAAGGTCACTTTCCTGTACTCTTCTAAAATACCTCACTACAACACAGTGAACTTATGTAACATTATCTAACACCAGTGTCTACTCAATACCTCAATATCAATACTTTGTATCTATAATAGATTGTTTTAATTATACTGAACAAGAAAGAGGTCATTACCTACTGAGGAACTATGTGTAAAGTCAATCTGTTTGATTATTTGACTGATTTATTTATTAGTTAGTCTGAATTTCCTTCATGAAAATTGAGTTAAAATAATATGGACCACCAATAAGAGATGCCGGGAGGGAAATAAAAACTGAGATAGAATAGAAGCATGATAAATGAAGAGAAAGGGTTGTGAGTTATGAGAAAGAGAATAATAGACTGTAATAGTATAGTGAGAGTCACAACCAGGGTATGATGCAGTAGACCCGCATCTGTCAAGATAGCTAATTACACTTCATTTCCTTTCTCGTCTTTCCATGTCTACCTAAGCTGCATTTCATCCTCTCCTCCTTCACTCGGAGTTGGGAGGGAGAGAGTTGTTGATGTGGAACCTAAGCAGGTTATTATTGTAATTATTATCACAAACTACTTCGATAATGTCCTTGGAGAAGAAGAATTCATTATTGAGGCTGCTCAGTGCAGATTAGTAATCATATTTGATAGATTGACGCAGCAGACACTTGTCCCATACTAAACAAAGGAGAACAAATGAATGGTGCATGAGATCTAAGGGGATGCAGGCAGCACACTGATGAATACACAAGTTGTTGGTGAATAGAGTGCATAAACTCTTTGACCTGAATATTGCACCATCATTCAGTGCCACCAATACACCATAGTATTAGCACTACCAGTCAGCTTCAATCACATATCCCTCTGTAAACATCGCTATAGTACAACAGCTCTTGTTCTATCCTAGCAGCCAGTCCGAACGGTGGATGATGTGTGACCCCTGCATATTCTAGCCCACTTCCCCAGAAAACATTGTTCAACAGACAGACAATCTAGCTACAATCTATTTTTGTCACATTGTATATGGCTTTGTCAGCCTTTATTGGTTCAATTTGTGGTCTGTGAATGAAAACTCCAGCTTTTCAGTTCCCCATAACATCAAACTATAGCACAGTTCTTCTAATGATCACTGGAGTTCTGTTGTTCTGTTGTAGTGCATGGTGTAGCAGTGTACTGCAGGACATGTGCACTATGCATTTGCTCTGGTTTCACCAGAACCACCTTTGGACCTTTATGTTAGTGTGTGTTTGTGTTTACAGTAACTGGGTGTATGAGAGACCTTGTGTGTATGTGTGTGTGTGTGTGTGTGTGTGTGTGCCAGCACATATGTGTATGCGTGTTTGTGAATGTAAAAGTCCAGCCTACACTTGTGTGCATATAGATATGTCCGTGTGCACGTACACTTGTGATTCTGATGTACCCTTGATGATGACTCAAGCCCTTGCCTTCTGGCTGCTTAATGAGCTCTCTCTGAACCTGATGTCTGGATATACCCTGCCAAGGCATGATACGGAGTTCATACCAATCTCAGGCATGGCTCTGATTTATTTTTCAATCTCTTAAGAGCAAACTCCAAAAAAACTGGGAATGACACTAATAAAACACCACACAACAAAAGAAATGTATAGACTGGACATCTGGGATACAGAATGGAAGCTTTCATCACTGAAACTCAAGAGTCAGTTTTCAAAGAAAGAGATCTGGCGATGTAGCCATGAACATTTTTAAGCAACCAGTTGGCTTCTGCCCAAAAACTTGAACATACTTAGATACTCATAACTCAGGAGACAAAATGGTATGGAAACACCTGGTTCCATTTATTTTCTACTGGCATGTAAAAAAAAACTCATCTCACTTATTGTAACCTTTCGTTATTGCTCAATGCATGCAGACAAAGCACAGCAGGATAGCCTGGCAGCACTATGCTAGGTGTTGGAACGATTTATTTTAGTATGTTACGTTTGTACACTTTGTCCTTGCATTCTGCTGTTATACCCTTGTAAATGATGTATTGGAGGGTTGTCATTTAATACTAACCCAGTATTATAGTACACTTACAATATGATTCCATGGGTTAATATAGAGGTTAACACACTGGAACAACGCCACAGGAAAGTAAAGTGTTACCTTTTCAGTCAGACAAGGTCACTGGCCCAGCTTGGACTCCTGCTGTGCACAGACCAGCAACTGGCGTGACTCAGCACTACACACAGCTCCTGTACAGCTCTCCGGTTCACGGTATCCTCTTACTACCTCAAGTAGCGGAAATAGTGATAGTGCTCAGAAAACAGAACTCTGTCTGTTGCAAGTCCAGTGAGAGTTGATCTGCAGTGCATTTCCATCGATCAGTGCAGGGCTTATTCGAGACAGTCTCCTTGAAGGAGTCCAAGGAATCATTTCTTAGTCTGTTTAATCAGTCTGCTTAATAAGAATATTGACAGCCCGATCTGTCTTCATCAATGATTAATGTTTTCCTGCTCTGATGTATCTCGTCTGCTTAAGGGAGTACCGCTATGCTAACACAGGACATTACGACCAAGATGTTAACATCAAGAGTAGGAGAGGATGCAGAAATGAGTTTCTGGTAAGTATGTTTATGTCAGAGAAGACTTCAACTTATCTTAAACTATGGACTATTAAGTCTATTTTGAACTTGAAACAATTACTGTAGCAGCAAAGGTCACCCAAATGGTTCCGCTGTTAATATGTTTTACCAAAATAGCAGCAAGACAACTCAATATTATAGTATGAATAATAAAAAAACTGCAACAGCTTTTTTTTCCCCTGTTAAATGCCAAGGGCAGATGGGTTCAAGCTTATGTGGGAAAACAAAGGATTTTCAGTGTATTGTTAATTGATGTCATGTAATTCCTCAATAAAGCTAACTACTTTTCTTCAGCTAATCTTTAGTTCAGACACTAGCCCCCTCTCTCCATGAAAATGAAACAACGTGTGAGCTTTGCTGTGGCTGGAATAGTGATATCCTAATTAAACTTTCATTTGTCTTCCTTTTCATAACGTATTATAATAAAAATAAATCAGCTCAATGTATTCACTCACAATCCTTTCATTTATTCATAATACTATGCTTACTTCACTGCCATACAGATGAGATGGTAAGTGGTTTGGATTACAATAATCATACCATTTCATCCTCCGAATAAGTATAGTCTGTGTTTATGGCTCAGCCAGATGACGTTTGAGTGTGTGTGTGCACGTGTGTGTGTCTGTCTTCAAAATGCAAGCAAGTAAGGGCAGGCAGACGGTATGTTGATGCCAAGCCCCCACGTGCCGCGCCCCACGCACGCTTCAGTGACCCTTCACCTCCATCCAACGCCCATTCTTGACATTCCACCCGTGGCTCAGAGGGGCTCGGCCTGACGGCATGGGACACAGACACGACATTATAACCACAACAACAACACACTGACACTGATAATCTCACAAACTCATCTTCTTAGAGTGCCTTGTGCACCTCAGGAACTCATCAGACCATAAAGCGGTAGCATTAAGTGTATGTTGTGTGTTCGCATGCATTTCTGTGTATTATCTGGTGTGTGTTTGTCTATTTGTGTTGCATTTGTATGTTTAATGTATGTATGTGTGTGTGTGTGTGTGTTTTTGTGCATATGTGAATGTGCCTGATCTGTGTTTGTGTGTGCACAAATGGTTATGCCTGGGAGGTATGAAAATCACTCCTCATTATCACCTGTGTGTTTTAAATCCAAGTGTGTTTAATTACGTGAGTTATGTTTCTATAGGCAACAGAGAAGGGCAGATGTTCCTCCTCCTGTGGCGGAGACATCGATAAAGCTAAGGGCGCAGGTAACAAATGGGGACATCGCGTCACATGAGAAGTAATTAATAGCCTCTCTAAATATGGCTCCACATCATTACATCGCCTGGTTCCTGCCTCAGGACAGGGAGTTGTAACTGCACTGCACACATACTGGAAATCTTTGTCTCTGTCTACCTCTTTCTGTCTATCTGTCTGTGTGTGTTTCTCTCTCCTTCTCTCTCTTTTCTCTGTGTGAAAACAGACTGGTGATGATGAATTCTGGGATATTACGTCACAGCTCTGTGTCCATATCAGAGTCGCTGCGAATCTTTCGCCGCAGGCTGAAAACCCACCTCTTCAAGAAACACTACCCTGACCCTTTGTCTTAGCACTTGCTTATATGCTTCACTTATTTGTTTAAATAAAAAGTAGGTAGATAACTTATTGCACTTTTACCTTAGCACTGGTTATGCTTGTTTTGTAAGGAAATGCACTTATGATTTCTGGTGACTAGTAGTTCTTTTGCCTACCTATGTTGAATGAACTGAATGAGCAGAGCCTTACTCAGTGGGCTACAGTTGCCTCAAAGCACATACTCTGAGAGAAGCTCATCCATTTCAAATCCTGATGTTGAATATCAGTGCTAGTCTACAATAATTTGGAGCAGCTTCAGTCTACGCTCTCTCTCCAGTCTGCCCTACTTGTGTTCTTTCTTAAGTTGTAAACCCTATACCAGTTGTCTTGTATTCTGTTGGGTACTGTATTGTGCTGTTCCATGCTATTCTGCTTTGGGGGTCATAGAGATTTAAGGACTTTGAACACACTGCTCTGTGCCTGGCCTAGTTTGATTCAAGTTTTCCATTGTAGACAAAAAAGCAGCAGTTTAAGGAATAATTATCTGAAATTTATGTTGGCTTCTTTTCAGAACTAGGCCAAAGGATGGAAAATGGCAAAGCATAACAGAGTGTTCCTCAGGTAGTTGGAAGTTGTAGGGCCATTAATGAATAACATTTCTGGGTGGATAAACATAGAGAGCAAAAAAACATGGCAAGGGGTAACAAATTGGTTCCTGTCATTTTGAGTAAGTTATTACGAGCTGCTATCCAGCTCTTGCATCATTCCCTCAGTACATTCACACCTTAGAGAACTGGAGCAAGCAGAAGTTGATGCTCGTAATACAAGACCACAGTCTTATAGTTTTACAGTCTTGCATTTTTACATTTTACAGATAATCCTTAACAGCTATAGCTACCCAGGAATAGCAGAGAAGAAAAACTCCTCTCCCTGTGTCTGGCCAGTGGCCCACCTTCAGGTCTGGAGCTTTGACCTTCAAAGCCTTCCGTGCAGAGGTGGTCCAGGTTTGGCTCAGTCGAGCTGGCTGGGAAATCAGCCAGACAATGAACCGTGGGTGGATGAGCAGAATTAAGATTGTATTTGAGGAAATGTCATGTGGGCAGTTCTCCCTGGAAAAATAGGCTGTTTGTGTGGAATGGGAACAGGTTGTGGTCAGCTATGTATTTTGTGTGCAGACAAACAGAGCAGGGTATCTGGAATGAAATGAGTGACTTCTCCACATGCAAAAAGCCCTCCCTGAAGCTCAGCTACAATTTCATTAGTTTGCAGTAGTTATACTGACTATATAATTGCAATGTGTTAATTAGAAAACTCATATTTGATAATTATTGGGAGGTATTATCCATGGTAGCCATTAGATCTGCACCAGTTGTCTCTGTCTCACTGGCATATGGAGAATTACTGCATTTATAAAACATCAAAAACCCTAAGATCAAATCAAGCTACTGAGAAGCAAAAGGGACAAATACTGTCAAATCTACTTTTGAAGTTGATGCTAAGGAGGTGGAAAATAAAGTTGAAAAGTTGCCCTGATAAGAGGCAATTTGATTAAATATCTGTTGCAGTGATATCTTTTGAAAGAATACCAGCTAATGCCTGATAGCCACAACACATTGAACGGATCCTGATGAAAGCTCAAACTGAGGAGCAAGTCAGATAAAAACTATAAGCCATATCACCCCTGTATTGCCTTAATCTGATAGCGGCAGCACACATTAAATGTATTTTTAACTTTAATGTTGAGAACAACTCGATTCACTGATGAGAGCTGGTGTTGAAGGGGATGGTTCCAGGATGCTGGAATACACTGTGGAGCCTTCTTGAGGCGTCATGGGCCGAACTCAACAAAACATTGGTGAAGGAAGGTGCCCACTTGATAACCTCAGTGACATGCCCGCTCTCACAACCATGCAACCCTGTAACACATAGAGTAGGTGGGCTATGAATGGTGCTGCCTGCACGATGGGCCAGTAGATTTTTGACGGCCTAGCCTGATATCCTCTATGGCGAGCATCGGCAGGGTAGGAAATCATTCTTTAGGTTTGAATTGGACTTCTGTTAATCTTCTCCCTGGAGTGTGGCACAATGGTCTTTACATCATATCCTGAGTGTTGCTAAATTAAACATTACATTTATGGGCTCAATGAGAGATACATTACGTGGCTCTGACTATTACTATAGCTGTATGAATATTGTTTTTATAACTTCTCTAATGTATCTTTTTATGATGCTCTTCTAATTAAGAAGTTCTTTGTAGCACTGTAAGGTATGGCACATCATTTGTAAAATTCACAAGTCAGTAGTGAGAACAGTAGACACCCTATGCCACAGCTTCACATAAGACTGCGTCCCCATATCCCATTTCCCCAACCACCTATTTATCAGTTTGTATTGAAACTGAACTTGTTCTGAAACACTGTTACCGCCAAGGATCCTGCTCAGCCATTCAAGTTGTTAAAATAGCCCTTAGTCAGCCAAGCGTGTGTTATCCAAGTAAACTGAGCCACACTGATTTAATATGGTGGATGTTTGTCATCCTTGACTCCATGTTATTGAATCCTACCTGTCCTAAAAGCGATGTACAAAATAAGCAATGACAACAGATGAGAAATTGTTTTCATCCCAGTTTTCAATCCAACTCTGTAAAAGATACAATTTGATCAAAACACTTACAGTGCCTTATTGTTGAACTGACTTGGTGGAATCCACATTTCTGGGGTTTTGTTTAGCAATAGGGATCCAAGCTCTGGCTATAGCGGTGTCTTCATTCTGTCTACACATGCCCAGTGAGACAGCTGCCTAGTTACAGTAACTTTAGAGACAGGGTTATTGTCTTCATTACTCATTGTCTGATCTGCATTAGACTAGTTCTCTGTGTTGGCTTCAGTGTAAGCAACCACACAACAGTTTACTCTGTCAAACTTGTGCAGTCACACATAGTCAAAACAACCCAATTCATTTGAATCAGAGTCAGGTCTTGTTAGCTTATTTGGCTGCAAGATGCATCTGCTCTATCACCCCGAGGCATTCATTAGTTCAGTGCACACACACATAACCTTCCCACATTTGCTCATGTGTTAGTAAAAGCAGAAGAGCCTAGTTTGTATATCACACACGATAATATAATTGACACAGAAGCAGGAGCTTCAAACAGGGACCATTTGTCTATTAAATTTAATTCAAATTTCAGGCCTCTCGGGTGGAAATGCAAATCTACTGTAAATCAACTGTACATTCATGGAAGTGAGTGATGACAGCAGGATAAAAAGTGGAGTAGGAGGTTTCCAAGCCATGACAAGGATGGCCTTTGTTAAATGGCCTTTTAGAGGATACAATTAATACTTTACAATAACCGCTATGGATTCTGGGCTTTTTAACAGAGGATAGTTTGTTTTGCACTGTGAGGCACCAAACAGTTAACTTTGAGACACATTTCCCTTTATCCTTTGTGAATTTTCCAATGTGGGTGTGAACTAAAGACATAATGAGATACATTGTTAAAAGAGACATTTCTCCTGCAAGCAAGATTGATAGGCCTAATCTGGGCTATCAATGTATCAGTCCTTTTCACATACCTTCCTGAGGGGTTAGACATGCCTAAGGAAAACAATTTGTCCTGTCGTGACTCAAAACTATACCACTCCAATGCTTACAATCAATGTAAACAAACAATGCATACAGTTGAAATACATTTCAAGTTGACTTTTATCTGCCACATACTGTCAGTTCATGTATGAAGATTTTACAATTAAAAAAAAACTCTCCTAAAATAAAACAAGCAGGAAGTCATTTCAAAGTGACAGTGGTGGTGCTATACTTGGGGTTTTACACAGTGCACTAAACCTAAAATTGTGTCTAATACACAACTGCAAAGCAACAACACATTAAATGGAGGGGATGTACTCGTGTAGTTATACATTTCCTGCAAGTGACGTTAAAACAATCAACACACCTCAGAACTACTCAACAGATACAGAACAGAAGAACAACTCAATGATATTTTTAACTGTGTACATATGGAAAGTGATTTGAGTTAGAATACCTTCTAGCTCTGTCTTACTATTTACTATACAATACCCATCAAAGCTAATACTTCTATATATCCCTTTGTCCTTTGAACTCATGCTAGGAAACAGTATGTAACCCCAGGGCATAGAGAGTGTCTGTGGTAGGAAACACTGACTCACCAGGGCTTTGGTCTCCTCCTCGTCTTTGTAATAGTGGAGCTGGTCCCCCCGCAGTACAAACCAGCGAGTGTGCCAAGTCTTGACAAAGCCCCCTTGCTTCTTCAGCCACCCACACCTGATGACGTTCGACCTTCCCTGGCTCTGGCCCTGGGTGTGGGCCTGGCCTCCACTGTGCTGGGGACTGCTGTGGGACACAGGCTGGTCTTCCATTGCCAGGTCTGGACAGCAACTCTAATCTGCAAAAAGTGAAAGAGTTTTCATTTAGATTTATCCCTTCTTACATAACATCTGTAAAACGCCTGAAATAAATGAATTGAATACAACCTGGTAAGTATTACAGAGACTGCACTGACACCAACTGACACCAACTGACACCAACTGACACCAACTGACACCAACGCCTTATACCAATGTTATTTTCTTTTCTTTCTGTTTGTCTTACTGGACATGGTTGTGCTGTGTTTGAAATTTTCCAGCAAAGCAAATATGTTATGGAGTGTGAGGCAGACAGAGAGATACAGTACATGCTAGTTCAGTGTTGTTATGAGACAAAGACAGGAGTGGAAATGTGGGAAGAGGAATTCATAACAAGACCACAGGCTAAACCTCTAAGCTCTGTTATCTGTTTGCCATCTACATCCTTCTCCTCTTTGGTCTTTTTCCCACTAGCTTTCTTTCACCCACCTACATATGTCGGGCCTGCCTGCCTGTCTGTCATTCTCTCTCCCAGTCTGTCTGCCTCTCTATCTCTGTCTGGTGACACAAACCTTAATTATTCACACTTTTAACTCCACGAAGACAATATTCACTGTTGGTCTCTTTTGACCACTCCAAAAAATGCCAATACAATGGAAGAAAGTCATAAAAGACATACGTCCCCCCTGTTTGCAGCAATAAAAAAACCAATTAGTTACCAATTGAATCCTGTCTGGCCATTCGGAAACGAAGATGATTAAGTTTGTAAAGGTGCAATAAGCATAGCAAAAAAAGACCATAATATATCTGCAGTGACATGATATGTTTTTATCAAAACCAATAACTCAACAATGACTTGACAAGGTGCTGATATTTCTGACTGATTTCTGATTTCAAAACTCACTTCCTGTCACATACTGTTTTAGAACAAAAACTCCCCGCCTATTGGCATTTCAAGACACTCTCAGTGTCGCAACTAATTTCATTCTCAAACCAAAAAAGCAAATGACAAAGCAGTATTATTATTGCAGCATTTTGCGTCATGATATAGTTCCTCTTCACTAGATGTTTATTGGATCTCTGTTCTAATTAACTAGCTTACTCATCTCTATTTTGAAAATGTGACTTTATTATTTGTGTCGATTACAGGTACCAGAGACCCATCAATCTTACTGGTCACCAATAAGGTGTTAAATGTTTCTAGAGCCCAGCTTGGGGACATATTCCTTCTGGAGCATATGACATGAATTATATAGGGGGGAAATAGTTTCTTTTCCCCACCTGGACATAAAATAGGCTGCTGCAGAAATAAGTGTATTTATCATGATGTCTAGTGGATGGGCTTGGTGTCCAGAAAAACAACCCTATCAAATGGTGAAACCAGGATTTTTAATATTTGTTCTGGTTTTATTATTCAGTGCTAAGCACACTTGCAAAACAGACACTGCAATACAAGTATGCAAACATTCTGTGTCACAACGCTGAACAGTGTATAACATTTATTGTCATTGATTTGACTCACAGGCTCTTGGGAAATAACGTAAGATTAATTCACCTCATATCATCTCACAGGTGAAGCGTTGCTGCTGTTTGCAGCTACACACACATATACTCACACAAATACACATCACAGTAAATCTCCCAGGCTGGACATTTGCACCAATGCATGTATGCACGCGGGCATGTTACTTTTTAACAGAGATGGCTCATTTTCAGCCATATCTTAGATAATGTACATCATGGTCATTAAGCATTGCCATGCTATCAGCCCAACAACCCAGAGGTCCAGATGAGGACCAGCAGTGTTTGTTCCCTTCAGTAGTGGAAGGTACTTGTAGTGTAGGTACTTTCTTTGGTTCCACACACAGTCTCAGCAGGCATGTCCTGTATGCATATGCATGCATCACACACACACACACACACACACACACACACCACCATCACTACCAAAGCAGAAAAATGAAGGACATATGTTTTATCGTAAGTCCATATCACTCCAAGAGTGTCCTCTCATTCATTGAGTGCTAGCATTCCCTAGAAGAGTGTCTAATGATAAACCTGGAAGGACATTCTGTCAATGTTCTGTAATCTCAAACAACATGTGAGCACACACACACACACTCACACACGTACATCATAAATCACAGTATAGACGCAACACACCCATATGGTGAAGGAGTCACCTGCTGCGTGTTGCCAGTCTTGCGCCACAGACCCTTTACTATGCCAGGACTCCTGCCCTGTGATTGATTGATCCTGGGCCTAGTTAACACCACTGATGGGACTGGCCTGTGCTAAGCCCGGATAGAAACTGTAAATAACTCTCATGGTGCACAGTTTATTAATGTGAATAAGTTTGGGACTGTCCTAACAGTTGTAACATTATTTTTAATTTAAATTACACCACACCGCACCGCACTGCATCGTGTGTGTCTGTGTGTGCGTGAGGGTGTGTGTGTGTGTGAGAGAGGGGGGTAGATGTGTGTGCGCATGAGTGTGCATGAGTCTCTTGTCTGACAAAGCCACAAAAAATAACCTCCAGTAACAGTGCTTCTCTGTCCCCTGAGCCTCATGCCCTGTCCGCTTAAAAAGGCTCCATTGATGAACCCTCATAAATAAAATACAGTCTCCCAAATGAGCATTGGGGCCAAATATGTATTATTAATGTTATTTTCCACCACAACAAGCAGATAAGAGCAGGAAAGCGAAAAGCAAAAAAATAATAGGATGCCTAGAATGAGTACTGACCAGCTGTGTACATAATGTAGCCAAGCAGCTCAAAACATAAGTAGTAGTTTAGAGCAGTTTCAGAAGAAAAATCACCTTTCACATCAATCAACATAAAAATGTTAATAGAAGAATTCATTCACTAAGATGCTATGTGTCTATTTTTAAAATCATTGCTTTCAGTTACTGATTCAAAAAACTAGGATCCAGTCTGTAAACAAGGACTTAAATCATTATATTTGAAATGGTGGAATTCTAATGAAACTCATATTTACACACTCATCACATATTATCCCCGATATTTTTGAGTAAACAAATGAAGTTACAGATGTTTTTTTTTCCTTTTTAGTCTTGACACCAAGTATGATCTCAAGAATAATGAACACAGCTGTACGAATTTCAAAGCATAAAATAAGAATTTCCAGCACGGAAATCCATGCTTTCTTATACCCATTACCATCTGCCCACATGTGTTGTATTTGAACAGTAGATTCTGTCTCCACTACCAAGGAGCAGTGGAGACATTTGGGGCTTGAGAATCTCTCAATAGAATTTTCTCACACTATGCCTGAGAGCTTTGACCATACCCAGGGGTCAGTGGGAAGAGACACCCTGACCTTCACCGTAAACAACCCTAGTTCAGTATACAGCACACGCAGACAGACAGACAGACATGCAGATGCACACACACAGACAAACTAAAAGATACCACATCGATACAGTCACGCATCAGACCCCTGTAGTTTTCTGGAATGCGCTATAATTTCTGTAAACAGGATGCAACATATTCCCCAGTGGTCACAGTAACCAGTGCTGTGACAGTCTAAGAAAAAAGAATAATTTTATGCTACACAAGTAAGAGAGAGAGAAAAAAAGGGCGTATCCATCTTTAGGGTACGCCACAATGAGTGATACAAATCTGCAAACTGAGATCAGTGGTTTGTCTCCGTTTGGGCAGAGGTATTAATATTCTCTGTCTGTCTGCGTCTATCAGCAGGAGGGATGCTGAGCCATGCTATCTCTGGCTAACACTTTCTTTTGGTCTAAAAATGTGCCTTTTAGCCAAGTCATTGAATACAGCAGAGAACAGAATGAAAGCTATTCTCAGTTCAGCCAATAAGGCACTGAATTGGACAGGAAACCTTTCACCGTTTAAACTGACATTTGTGATGAAAAATCGATGCATAACGAAACGTTTTTGAGGGTTTTGTTTTGGGATGATACACAGGATGATTCAGCACATCTTTGGATGAAGTTATAACAACCTTTGATTCATTGCCCAACCAAATATCTTGTAATTATCCATATTTTGAGATGAGATGCTTGATGTCAGATGCACCATATGTTGGCTGTGTCTAAAAAGCCACGGACCACATTACGTTCACCCTCTGCAGAGAAAGGGGGATCTAGAGGTTTGACAGTGTAAAATCTCTGAAATGTGAAACTGACTATCATGTTGACTGTGCAAGGCCGGTCTCACAGCATCAGGAGGTTGTTGGCTGTCAGTGCTTACACAGGGTGTTTGTTCCCCATATGGGACTGGGTTGAAACTAACAGCACACAAAAAGCCTGGACCAGTGTTTGACATGTCTTTGTTGGATTTGTCTACTCTATTTTGGAGGAAAGGAAAGGGTGGCCTCACTTCACAATCCTGCTCACCCTTTGGGAAATTAAAGCTGCACTAGGCAAGATTTTTATGTAAAAATACACCCGTCTTATCAGCCGAAATCACAAATTGGGGCTGAAATGGGGAGTCCCATCGCCCCTAATTGGGACCCGGAAGATTTGTCTTATTTGCCCAAATGAAATTCTGGTGTCTTGTAAGGACACTGGCGGGAAATCTTTTCCACAGGAAGTGATAAATCGAAACTTAGGAGGTGAAATATAAACTATTTCCTAAGCTGCAGTGAAAAAGCACTCTGTCAAGAGAAAGCTGGGCTACTTGATTTCTGGCTATTGAAGGGAAGTTGAAGTTACCTCTCGCTGCCAATTCAAGCCGCCATCATGCGAAGTTGCCTGGTGCAGCTTTATTCACAGAAATCCAGTAATTGGAGTAACAACAATGAATTCCCCTTATCAGAATTATCAGACAAGTTTGCTGCATTTTGTGTTTATAGGGGTTTCAATCATCAAAACAAAGTGCATTTATCTCCTTCATCTACTGTCTAGACTCAAATGATTCCCTGACGAATATCGGACATGAATTCTTTATTCATCTTTACCATGTGGCAGACAGTGCCATTACTATGGCCATCTGTCTGTCTGTCTGCAGTCCTCAGTATTGCAGTTTCACAGCTGCTGTACTCCACAATGGCCCCACTGCTTGCTGGCTAATGCCCATACCAATTCTGCCTGGATGATGCAGAGACCAATGGTGCATGAAACAGAAGTCACTATGGTGGGTTGGGAGAGCACCACCAGTCAGTCTTAGCAAGTTTGATTAAATCTACTTTGGCAGCTAGTATGCAGGAGAAATGCTAAGGCACTGGAACAAAGATGTTACAGCCCAAGCAATTGACCGAATCATTTTAAAGGCATTTAAAAGGTCTAATTCTCATGCAATTGATTTCTCTGCATTGATTTCTCTGTCCTTTCCCTTTGTATACACATGATGTTACGTACAAGTCTTCATCCCTGCATTCTCTAGTGGATTTATTCTGAATAGATATAAACATATACTTAGACCTGCTGGCCACAACCAGACCATTCCTTGCCAGTATACTTACGCACTGTGGGGAATATTGGAAGCGTGCCTTCTTAGACACCATAGTTAAGTCTTTTTTACAATCACACCAAAAAACACTTTACAGCCTCCTCTCCCCTCTATTCCTTGTACATTTGTTCCTAGATTGGTTTCTGCCTGGCTCTTGTTTCTTATTGGTTGCTTGTAATTTGAATGATGTGGGAATTTAAGCTTGTTGTACTGTGGCTGTCACCTCATGTCACTCTGAATAAGAGTATATATATGACATGATAATATAACAGCTATGTCTCTGTCGGTGTCACTACTGTTATCTACTAGGCTAGTTAGCTATGTCTGAATTAAACCCAGCCAGGCTAACTGTGCTAGCATTAGCAAACAGGACTCGCAGCAACCACCTGGGAAAAACCCAGGACATGTAGATTGTTATCAGCAAGTTTATCTGATGTCAACTTTCAAACCAGCCAATTGAGTCCTGGCTCACTTCCGGTGTTATTTGAAGACTGTGAGCTTGATGTACATGCGATCCAATATTCACTTGGTCCCCAACTGCTAGATGACAAGCTCACATTGCGGACCTGTGGAGCACCGTTGTCACTTCTCAGCCACCCACCTGGATCAAGTGTACTGTATTAGGCTACTCGCTGCCTGGGCAACAGGTACAGCAGTCATAATGAAGATGAGTTGCTGGCTACAAACTGTCTTCACCTCAAGTGGGTCACCCCAAGCCCCGGATAACCTGGATTTCTTCTCACTTTTTGCATTTTTAGAAGCACAGTTGAGCATATTCGTGCTCCAATGCATGTTTTCAACAACAAATCAGTCTGCCATGTCAGTCATATGTTGATTAATGTTTGGCCTTCAGATCAGGGGTTCAGTTTATCAATGTCTTGTTTTTCACACTCACCAATAATTCAACTCACGCTCTCTTATACCTGCATACTTTTCTCCTGTAGATTTGTATCTTTCATCTCAATCTTACTGATGAAGTGAGGGAAAACAGAGTTGCATTTAGGCTACTAGTATGCCCATACCATGTCAGTGATTTGTGTCAGTGATCTTTAATAAACAAAAAAAACATACACCACAAAGCAACATGAACTTTTCCTAATATTGTCTGGCAATGCTGTAAACTCTTTAAATATCCCTAAGCCACCTTCCTTTGGCCCCTATGGGGCCCCCTTGGTAGTCTCTGCACAGTAGGACCTCCTCGACCCACATGTGTTAAAGACAAATATAACCCTCCGTTACCAAAGCTGCTAGCTAGAGAGCAGTCTGTTTCTGCTGCAAAGTCAGAGGTGTGAGGAGGGTATGTTTCCTGCTGTGCTGCTTGCTAATTGTTGGTTAGGGAGAGGATGTCGAGGAGGACTTGCTTCAGAGCAGTCAGGTCCATAACACACACACATGGAAGCGGTTACAGACACAAGCATGCACACAAACATGCACACAAACCACTGCATGTACCCACACGCAGTGGTGTCGCAAAGGCTTTCAGGGCTTAAGCCCTGAATGTTCTGAGATCAGCCCTGAATGTTTTTTGATCAGTTCAAATTTGTTGTCACCTCACACCATCCATGCGCCATTATGAGTACTGTCTACAGAGCTTTGCACTGCACAAGTGAGGTAAGTTTGATTTCGTGGTCAGAGGGGGTCGGTTATTTTAAGAGAGGAGAAGAGGATAGAGACAACGAGAGATGAGGAGAGGAGGGAGTTACAGTTTCAATATGTACAGTTACAATATGTAACTGTAGGCCTGTACAGACAGCTGCTCAAAGTGTTTACTATGCTGCTTAATTTAGACCTATGTATTGCATCAGATTGATGCATTGCTGGTGGGGTCACAGTGAGTTCACTATCGGAGAAGCTATCCTTCGTTAGGGTAACGTAGTCTATGTTCGCTCACTACCTGCTGTGAGTCAAGGACATAGGTGGAGGGAAGAAGTGAGTGAGGGGGGTGAGGGATAGATAGATAGATAGATAGATAGATAGATAGATAGATAGATAGATAGATAATACCCCTTCTGTTGAACTGGTCAGTATGCTGTCATGCTTTCCTGCCTGCGTCAGTCTGATGATTCAATGTCTATTTTGTCTACACACCGATTTAGACAGCATATGTGACCCCTTTATAGTCTACAATGTGGCCCTTTGGCATGGTACACTGTAAGCCAACATACTCCCCCTCCTCACTACCCTCTTTCTCTTCCATCCCCCCCTCTCCATTTTCTCTCCATGCCATGTGTCACAGTTTGTCTGGAACTGAGAAGTCCTGTGGAGAAGAGCGGTTGATGATGACGGACTTCACATTGACCAATGACTCCTTCTAAATGTGTTCCACAGACTGTTACAAGTCATGATAAAAGTGTTATTTGACTATCCTCTGTAAGGCAGTGACGTGAACACTGGAAGATCTCTGCCTGCCAATGAAACGTACAGCTGGTAAGGTTATCGAGTGAGACAGCAGACTGAAGATCCTACCTTTAGATCATAGTCATTTTCCCCAGGAATGTATTTCCTGTCAGCAGTTTGGAAAGGATGGAAGCTGATCTATCTCTGGGTTTTCCCCCTAAGCTTAATAAAGCTTCACCCTGCTGTACATTGCATGGATGAAATAGCAAATCCATTAGGACAATTTGTTAAGAATCATTATGTTGTGAATGGTATTCTTTATTTGAGTCAATTTAACTTGAATTTGGAAAGTTTAAACCAATAGTGCGTCATTTAGTTTAGTTCCCCACTCCAGTTTTGGCCCTCATTCACTCCTGTTCCTCTCTCCATCTCTTCCTGTCTTAATAAACAGATATCTAACAGCGAGTCCCAGGAACAGTAAAGTGCAGCAGCTGACATGGGGAACCTGATCCCTGGGCTTTCAGCACAGCTTGTGCACTGCAGACATTCCTGGCATAGGGGGGTCATCATATCTTCCCTGTTTCTACCTCAACTCCTAACCTATTTCCTTTCTATCTCCCCATCCTCTTTTTCCATCCACACATGGTGGGGGAGCAATTTTGGGGGGAGGTGGCTCTCTGTCCTCCCCTTTCCCGCTTGTCTTTTTTATTACTTTTCCCTTTCTCAATCCCTCATTGTTCATTATTCATATCTTCTCTGCTCTTTTTTTTCTCTTCTTCCCCTTTCCATTGTGGGAATGTTGTAAATGGTTAGTCAGTGATATTCTCGCACATGCAGTCTCACTTAGGGGCACATGTTCAGATAGCACATTAATCCAGATATGATTGAGTTTCCCTCTCTGTTTGGCCAGTGCACAGCCGGACAGGAGGTCTGTGTTTGGATGGCATGTGTAACTGCACCGCCAACTGTATGTCCTACACCAGAATCAGTGTGCCCTTGCAAAATAGTTTGCCACAGCAAATGTGCAGTATTTTGATTAAAAGTGAAACCTTTGCTATACCTGCCTTAAAATCACAGTCCTGTATGCTTTCTTTCTGTCCAACAGTTGTTGCTATGGTTACTAAAAGACCTGAATTGTGTTGTCACACGGGACTGATCTGATTTAGATGAAGATTATAGCTTTTGCTCATTTCCACCTGTAACCGAACCTAAAGTGTGTTCCGCGAATTCCCAGTAGGCCCACCCAGGTAGCAGACATCTATACTTACTGATTGCTGTGTGTTTATTTCCCCTGGTGCTAGTCTCCCTTCCTCCCTCAATGTGCAAGTTACTGCTGGTGACACAGCTGGCTGAGATGAATCAGCAATTCAATTGGGAAACATTGTATCACAATAATCAACTGTTAACCCAAAGTGATGATGATCAAATCCATAAGTACGTGCTGGAAACAAATGTGTGACGTTGGGATTCCGAAACCCTTTCCATCCTCAAAAGCACTGATGTTGCTGAAAAGAGGGATGTGTCTCAACAATGTTTCTGCTTTTAAATGGAGGGCACTTGCTGACCACCTTTGCTTGTGGTCTGGTACTGTATACACAGCAAATGTGTCAAAAGGAAGTGAAACCCACTGACTCACATGCAGCATATGATAACCTGAGAGCTGCAAAGTTACACAAAATGAGATAACATAAGCTTAGCATTACACAGTAACATATTAGCATGTTACACCTAGTACAAACCATACAGCATAATGCTATACTATAGAATACTCAGGTACTATATTTCATATAAAGTTGTTAGTTTATACCAGTCATCTTCCGTCAGTCATACCATTTTGCCAACAACCTCTGCCTGCAGTAAGCAGTCATAACATGTATAGGGATGTGTGAACTTGGCTCAAAAAAGATGAGGACATTACCTATAATACACTCGCCACAAAACCACCAGCATTCAGGTGTAACAAATAATATCTCACAGCACGCGCAGCATACAGTAACAGCGTCACAGGCAAAAAGACTATAGCTGTACAACCAGACAACAACAAAAACATCAACAACAAAAGCAGCACACTCACCCTTCAAATAAACAGCCCTGCGGAGTCTCTCAGGTGTGACGTGTGGGGGATGCACAAGTGTTTTATATCCAATCCAGTGACAGGTACTCAGACACAGAGGGACAGTCGACCACAACAATCCTGGGCTGAGAGAAGATGAAGCTCTACTTGCTGCTGCTCCTCTCCTGTTGCCTCTTCCATAGGATCTGGCCGTCTGACCCGGCGCGTGCAGAGAGCACTGAGTTAGCTGAGGTTGAAATGAGCCGTTAAAAACTTTCCCCTGACTGCTCACACCATCTGCATGTCTCCGCTGCGGACGGGATGGCTGCCGCGGTCAACGCAGTCAGAAGACATGGGGCACCGGGACAAGAGCAGTCAGCGCGCGCGCGCACTCTCTCACTCTCTCTCTCTCTCTCTCTCTCTCTCTCTCTCACACACACTCACACACACACTCACACTCAGCCTATGCAGACCTAAGTCCTCACACAACCTGACTACCGAGAGAGACACTCGCGGGGTTTGTAGCGAGCGAGGAGGAAGAGGGGAGAGAGATGAGTGGGCGACTGTGTTGTAGGAAGTCTCTGACTGACTGAGCAGTCCTCCTGCAGCGCGCCCGACTTTTCCTTGGCTTTCAGATTACACGCAGCTTTCAAACACTCACCCAGTGTTGCTCCCACTCCGCTCAATTGTTCTCCCTCTTCGTCGATTCTTCTCAAAACAGAGTCTGGAATCTGAACTCAGTCAAAAAGTTTTCATTAAATGGCATGATTTATAACGCGCAATTAAAAGTCATAGTTTGCTTTCCATGAGTGATTCGGATTCTGTGAGCGATCCAGCGTTCAAACACACAGAAAGTTGCCCTAGTTTGCTCAAGTGTGCTCAAGATGACTTAGACAAATGACTGTGTGCACATAGCTACTAGGACAAACATTTTATTCTCTGTCCTCACTCTGGTGCTAACCCAGCTGAATACACACCAGTGGAAAGTGCATCTTGTTTGCTTGGGAGTGGTCTAAATTGCTTCTTGCTCCATAATCTCACGGTGGTCGCTCATAAAGAAAACGCATTTGTCATGGTCATAAAATAAAAAATAATTAAATGCAGAATGTGTATGATAAATGGTATCATAGCATACATTATTGCATATATATTCACAGATATGGAGCTTCCGTAGTTACAGTAAATTACTGTGGGTGCTGTCCCACCACAAACTGAGCAATAGAGGACATTCCTGAGCTCAGTCATGCAGTCATTAAGCTCCTTATCTACTCCTCACAATCTACCTCATAACTGTGAATGTGTCTGTCCACAAGATGGATGAAATTAAAATTAAATTATTATATGTACTTTTTCTCTTTAAATATTGGACAAAAGCTCTGCAAAAGCTTTTTTTTTTTCAACACAAAATGTGTAAATTGGTCCTGCTAGTGAGGTTATTAAAATCAGTAGTAGTACATTCAGGCCACAATTTCTGTTATTGCTACAAGAATAATACAGAACTTTTCACTGTCTTCATATCCCTGGCATGAGTCAGTTTCATCCCCTGAGACCAAACCCTGGAATAACTACTAGCTACTGACAATGGAGGAAAATTTCAGTCTTTGTGGGTGGCGGCTGGTGTTTCAAAATAAACTACATCCTCAGAATCCAATTATCAGAATCAGAATAATTGTATTTGCCATGTAGTATAAAAATTACCCCTGCATAGAAGGATATGGGAGTGCACCAGTGCAGGGTAGAGTCCTAGGAGGGCTAGTTGAATAGGGTGATAGAGTAGAGGAGTTCCAGTATGGTGGTATTAAATGCAGAGGAGCTGTAGTCAACAAGCAAGATCCTGGCATGGGAGCGTGGGTTGTTCAGGTGTTGGCCCAGATTGATTGCATGATCCACTGATCGGTTTGAACTGTCAGGCAAACTCTAAGGGATGAAGAAGCAGTGGATCTGTGATGCCTTTGCAGAGCTGCATACCACCATACACACACCATGATGAGTGTGGCCACATATAGTCTCATGTTGTATCCAGAGTGACTTACAGTGACTGAGTAGTGTATCACAGGACCCGTGGCTGTTGATGTGCATATTGGCTGTTACAGGGATCAAACTGTGACCTTCTAGTTACAGGACAGTCTTTCTAACCATCAATCAATCCTGCAACTAACTCAGGTTAATGTGCATCTATTCCACAGGCATCAGTATAACTTACACATTACAAGTAAGCTATTTGACAGCAGAGTATTTTTAAGGTGACTGTAATGACTAATCAAACACAACGTTCTCAAATGATTAACACTGACTATTGCTACGGCACAGATAAAATCATTGTTCAGATTTTTGGCTTTGCAAATGGATTGCTATGACATTGTTATCCTATGAGAACGATTTATACCAAGATAATGAGTTTTGTAGAACAGTCTATTTGTGGAAGATTGAAGATTAAACTAGATAACTACCAGTCCGACGTGTTCTCACAACAATGGTCATACATATCTTATGAAAAGGTATGGATGCTAGATTTGTACTACTGTGACCAGCCACATAACCTACCACTGCGTGTGCAAATTCAAGTAAGGCAACACTTTCGTTAAGGTTAGGGGTTGGTATTAGCAACTACAATTTTGGTCAAGGTTAGCTAACTAAAACTATTTGGTTAAAGTTGGGATGAAGTTTTGGTCATGGATGAATGAGAAAAAGTTTGATCGAGTAATTCAAACTTCAGTCATCGCCGAAAACTTAAACTTAAACTTAAAACTTAAAATTAAACGATTCTGTTATATGATATAATATTAGATTAGATGGAATGTGGAGAACAAACAACAGCGAGTTCGGAGCCATCTGTCCACAGCAATCTTTCAACAGGCTTTATTATATTTGTAGGACAAGGAATGCTGAACTTGAAACACTCCGACCTTGTGACGTAAGAAATGGCCATCTGTAAACAAACTGGAACTTCAGCTACTCCCATGAGGAACTCTGCAGGACCTTATCTGATAGGAGATAACTCTTCATAAGATTAGGATGGTTGAATCTTCATGGAGGAAGCCTCGGGGAATTAAGATGCTCTCTATGGTTCTGTAGTTCTCATGGCCTTTGAGCCGGAAGATTTGGAGAGCTGGTGACTGGGACAGATGATAAAAATTGTTCGAGGTCCACTGGGGTGACACCAGAGCTCAGTAACACTGAATTGTTGTATTTATTTTAGGGTTTCCATTGCTCTATTACTATATGGTTTTCCATTTTGTCTGTAATGTACTGTACTCTGTTGTACTACTTACTCTACTGTAGCTACACACTCCTCTCTACCTAACTGTAAACAGAATTAGTGTAATATACTTGCTCCCTGAAAAATATAAAATAAAAAAAAAGATTTTTAATAATATTTTTTGTTGTTATTGTTATTATTATTAACTTTATTTGTAGAGACCTTTTTGAAACAAAGTTACAAAATGTAACACCAAAAAAAGAATATAGCTGAATGTGGTGATGTCGGTGTTGGGAAAACAGATGAACTGAATGTAGCCAAAGAAAATGGTTTCATTCGACCCAGCTTTGACAGATTTGGATAACGTTTGCATACTACAGCCAACCACAAGTGCCAAGTCCAGCTCTGATCCCACACTCTATGGCTTGCTCCCCCACTCACTAGGTAGAGTAGCCTAGCCTAACTTACTTTGCATTGCTCAAAAACAGTGAGAAGATAGTCAAAGTCAGAGCCAGAGAGAGAGTCCATTCCTCTTACAGACACACATTGCATTGTTACTTCTGAGTCTAGGATAAAGTCCCTATTGCATTTACACTTTAATGTGGCCAAAAGCGTCCCTGGCCACCTCCACAGGTGTTTGGGTGTATGGATCTTCAGTGCATCTTTGGTGCATTTACTGGATTTTCTACATTTTTGCTGATTCCAAATATAATCTGATTACCCAGGATGCCTGTTAATGCCAGGTGTAAAGGGAGTCTATTTATGTAGCATTACAAAGAATAGGAATGGAAAGAGATACCATCAGCCTGTCTGGATCAATAGAGCAGACCAAAAAGAAATTTACAAGGGATGGAAGCTGGAATATCTGGATTTTATTCTATTCTATTGCTCACTGTGTGAGGAAACAGATAGCAGTCATGACTTGCGTGATAACACCATTCTACTGTGTTACAATGTGTCTTTTACAGAGTTGAACATTTATGACAAATTATATTATTGAATATCCCTATGAAAATAAGGATTTGTATTGTTAGTTTTTACATGGCAATTGCAAATAATTGTGACAACTGATAGCCTGAAAAAACTGGATGCTCTGAAATAGTAATACAATTTCTGATCACGTAGAACAGGGCAGGTAAAAAATAAAATGTCCTTTATGCCCCACATTGTCTGATTTGAAGCCTCACCTTGGCCATCCCCTTGATTGTTCTAAACATGTCACTGCTTGTCTCATCTTGTCTCCTGACCTCAACATTCACCTCAACATGACAGAGAAATAAGAAGGTTACATCAACCTCTCTTAATCTGCTGCCAGCTGTTTCTATAGGTTAATGCAAACTCACAGACACACAGACATGTACTCACACATGCACACATACACACATTTCATTAACTAAATTATGATTCATGATTCCTGAGAATGTCCAACTGAGCCTCCACGTACCACCTCTCTGCGGTCTGAGCATGATGGGTGGCAAATTGCCCTCTGTTACTGAGAGCAGTGTGGTAGCCTTGAAATTATTCAAGGACAATAGTACCTTAGACTTTCAAGAGGCCGTATATTAGGCAGGCTCTGATCAAAGCGACAATGGTCAGATAGAATCATGAAGAGGCCTCACAGCTTATATGAGAAAGTTGTTAAATGCTATTTTAATAATAGCTCTTAGAGAAAAATCATAAAACATTAAAGAAAAGACTTCTCTCCATAATAGTGTAGTAAACCATATATTTCTTAACAAACTTTGTTCCAAGACATACTGTTTATATGAAATTCCTGGCCAATTTATTTATTTAATTTTGCTTTTTCTTTCTTCTAGTCTGCACTGAATTGAAAAGTTAATTTGACTCCAGCAGTTCTGTAACTAGAAACATCTGTAAATCTCTACATTTGCCAATAGTCAACATAAGAAGAACAGTTGCTGGTCTGTATTAGCATCATGAAGACGCTTTATTCTAAATCTTCAATGTGTTACATTTATTACATCTATTCTTTGATGTTGCAGTGACCCTGATTCCCCTTAGGGATCAATAAAGTTACTATTATCTCTGAACTTTCTTCCACAGTAGTCATATGTAATCATTTTCCTTAGTGCATTGTTGCTCTCTGGTGGTGACTTTTAAAACTTGTTGATTAGTAGGTCAACTATCTTGTTTGCAGCCTTTTCTCTATCCTTTTAGTGTTGTGCTAACACGCAACTGATCAATAAAAATAAATTATTTTGTTCTTCAAAGGTATTGATTGACAAAGATGTATGAAAGTATGACAGTAGTCTATGAATAACATGTTTGACATGTTAAATGCATCTACTCATAAACAAAAATAGAATCAATTTGACCCCTTTCAAAATACTTCTTAACTAGACCTTAAGATTTTGTAAAATTTAGAATACATGTGTTTTGATCTAAAATTAGATATCCATAGTTCAAGAAAATGATGATTGATAGCACAAAATAGAAAAAAAACACAAAAAAAACATTATAGCATTTTTCAGGATTGTATGTGACTTAGGCCCTTGTTTTGCCAAATTTCAAACTGGATTTTAAATAATTGGAAATGACCTTAATATTTGAAGTTATATTTAGAATACAATACCAGTGAGGAACCACCAGAGGTCCATGAGTCATACCAGAAGGTGAGAAAGCCATAGAAAAGACAAAAGAAAAGCACTTGAAGTAGATGCATTTCAATAATCTGTTGTGGACTAAAGTACTGTATTACTTATGATTAAATCTTTATTGATCTGAATTAATTGGAGATTTATTATAATTTATTTTTCTTGGAAGACATTAAACCCGTTCTTTAAACAGTAATAACTGTGAAGCAGACTTACTTAACTCCTCTGATCATGTTGACAAAATGCAGTTATAAATACACAGCAGTGAAAAGAATTGTCATTTAACCTCTCATATTATTGATGAGTCGAACAGCTTTTTAAAAAGTAAAATTATAACTATATATAGCTATAACTATGTAATACTGAATGCTGAACATATATACTGTATGTAGAGTGATATGTGTAGTTTACTGTCCTGCACTGTATGTGAGGTCCTGTTGCCATGTGTATCATTAGGTGATGAGGAACTATCTATATGTCTGCACTATACAAATACAAATGTTTGTACATTTACTTGGCGATTAAAGCGTTTCTGATCCTGATTTAACATTACTGAAAATTTTACTGTGATGAGGCTCAGCAAACATAACCAATCACTTATCAATTTAGGTTAACTGATAGTATTGATTTTGCCTTTGAAAAGTGAGTTAAAACAACTATTATTCATTAATATGGCTACACAGAATTCACATCAACTCATACCTACTTCACCATTCACTAAGCATCTTTATTTAACAACTAAAGTAATGATCAACTCAAAATCAGAAGTAGTTAATCCTCATGCCAAACCACAGCAATTATTATTTGGTTAAATCTGTTTTCTAGTCCCTTACACAGTATTTCCCATGAAACATTTAGTCCATAATTTAGAATCAGATTAATCCGATTTTGGTCATGTTATAAAAAAACATCAAGGTGAACAATTTATTGTCCGATGTAGTTATCATTGTCCAACAGATATGTTCTGTTGCTGGCTCAGTATTTTCTCTGATAATATTATGCATATAGAGAGTAAGAGCCAGCAGGGTGTGGCAGTAAAAGGATAACATTTATGCTACCTATTTTCTGGTGCAGGAAGGGTAACTCACAATGAGCCAGTGTTTTCAATCAAACACAATGCTCAAATAAATCATGACTAACATTTAACTCCAGTGTTCATCTGATAGGAAGCCACACTAGAGTAATAAAGTAATATACTTACAGAAATAGAAACTGGCTATTAGGACATAATTCAGACACAGTGACTAGCTGCTCATGCTATCATTACAGCTCTCTGTAATGTGGAGGTGTCTGCCATGAATGATAACATATCCTATTCACATGTTTTCTTCCTCATTTGTTCCCCTCAACAAATCCTTTAAAGGGGTCAACAGTCTGTCAGGTCACTGAGGTCAAGGCTCCAGCCTGTTGATTCACTGTTGCCAGTTTACTGCAAGATGTTTGTGAGAACCAAAAAGAGATGACACCCAAGGCAGAAGGAGCCAAAGAAAGCATTAATCAGACTGGGTCCCATTAAAGGTTGAGTCAAATCCAGTGCGGTGATAGGCTGCGTGCAAAACGGCAACTTGTCACTTCAAAGCTCTACTGGAAAGATTCCTAAATGCATGGCACGCAGGGTACACAGAATTCCAGACACCTAATCAGTATTAAAGTCTCAATTTAGATATCCAATGTCCGTCAAGTGGAAGATCCGGACATCAATTAATCTCCTTGGTCACTATGCGTGTGTGTTGTCTTCAATAATCAAGCGACCATTCCAGAGCATAGTAAACAACCTGTTGAAGCAGGGCCCAACTGTAAATACCACAACGTCTATTTGCAGTAAATCAGTGTTATTTACTACTTCGTTCACGCACCTTTGTTTCTGTGGAGGCGGCAGTGACGTGCTCAGGGAGTCAGATAAAGGGTATTTCTCACCAACACTTTCCTGTTATTTTCCAGGGTCCTTTGTTTGGTTGCGAGACCTCGGCCTGTTGGTTCTCAGGGGAATGAGAGGAACATGCATGCAACACTTATCAACACTCCTGCCTTCATACGCAAAAAGCTCTCCTATTGTCCTACCTGTCTGTTTCGCTGCATGTCACCTCATCTTTGGAATCAGGAGATACATCAGGTCTTTATCTGGTCGCATAAAGCTTTGAGGAGGCTTGTCATAGCTAAAGACAGCAAATGTCAATGTAAGAAAAAAAAAACCCTGTTGCTTTCAAAGGGCAACAGAATAGCCTCACATTCATAATGTCATGCATTCATGGGATGTATGAATGCTGCTGCTGCTGCTTATAGAATTTATTAGGCCTGCCATACCACCAGACTCAATTTGTCATTAGGTTTAGAAAAATATATACTAGTCATAGGATCATATTTGTTCAGGCATATTTGTGTAATTTTCAAAGCCCATTCAAGTTTCCACATTTTTAAAGATGTCTCTATGATATAGCTTGGTTGTTGATTGGTGTGCAAAGTCTGTGAACACCCCTCCTCCACTAACTTGTCTGTGTTTAGGTGTTGAAGTTGTGTTTCAGGAAAGAATTGAGATAAAGTGGATAGGAAATGTGCTGTCTTGGTTTATTTACTGACCAGAAACCAGGTCTTCCAGTTGTGTTTCACTTACAAATAATCCAGGCTTTTGGTGTGTCACTTGAAGTTCTGGCTTTTAAATTCCTGTCCTGGGCAGACACAACAACAACAGGAAGTAGGGCCATTTTCACAGGTGTCAGGAAGCACAGGAAATAAACAAGCTGAATACTGGAAAACATTTGTGTACCAGCAACAGTCAGAGGTGAGGCCAATAAGAGCTGTTTTTAAACCACAGCTGGCTTATTTTGAAGTTGTGACCAAAAGTGTTTTTGACTTCCGGATGTTTGGTATTCTACTTCTGCGTGGTGTGGTATTGTAGAGGATTTTTGTTGTGAATGAGAGCAAAGAACATCTTCCCCTATCAAGGATCACTTATCATGGATATGTTCAGTCAGGAATTAATGACTTTATTAGGAAAAGTCTCAAGTTCAAGAAGTCTAAGAAGGTTGATAGACACTAATATGTTTTATTTTATTATTTCTGTTATTTTATTTAATTATTATAATTATTTTACACATTTATTACAAGTTTATTTAAATTGTGAAGTAAACTAGTTTAATTTTGACTTGTGTTTTGACACTCATTATTTTGCATTTTTCAAATGTATAACAAAGAAAACAACGTCAGTGGGATTCTCATTAGGTTAAAAACAATGCCCTTGTTCCTTTGTTCATCCTGAAGATTTTGAGCAGAATATATCCTGGTGATTTTGAGCAGTACATGCCCAGAATGATTACTATGTTCGTTGTAATACAATTTGATGTCACTTGAGTAGAATAAGCATTTCTTGCATAACTTGTTCTGTATTTCAATTATAGTTATTGGTCCAAGGTAAAGGATAAAATGTTTAGGTTGTTTAGGACTTCTATAAACTTAAAGCATGACTTAAAACATCTGATAAGGTTATTCCTTCTATGCCCACTATTGTTAAAAATAAGGATGCAACTCAGGATACAATCCCATCCTTTCCCAAGGTAACTAATATTTTTTCTAGTTTCCATTTCCACAGTGAATCATGGGATGCCACTTGCCAGAGTTCGACTTAGACAATGAAGAAACCCAGTCCCCTCTCTAGGGAAAAAGACTCACACCAGTTCTGCCAACTTCTCAGTAGAGGGGTTGAGAGAAGAAGAGAGAGACTTACATCATAGCAATGATTACCTACTTGAAGCATGTAATGGAGAAGCTTGCTGCTGTCAAGAACGAGCTGAAGAGGGGTATTAAAAGAAAATATATTCAGTACAACTGCTTTTGAAGAGCCTCTCCCTACATCTCACTGAAGAATCACACTGCAAATCTTCCCCAACCAGTGATAATGTCTGGCCTTCCACTACTCCTCTCTACATAACCCCTTCCTCTGCTCTCCACTTTGCACCTTTGAACAGCCCAACTCCTTGACTCTTATTTCAAACAGCAGTTATTTCTGTTGTCATTCTATCAGTGTTATCCTTAAATATTATTGCCCAAGGCAATGTTGCTATACATATCAGCACTAATAATTTAAAGCCTTAGGAAGGTCTTGTGGCCCCTGCAATGCAGGCCGTTGTGCTTTGAATCACCATCTCCATTTTGCTTCCATGTTTGGATGTTCCTCTTCACATCATCATGGGCATGCAAACACATGCACTTATTCTTAATGTGCCTGAAGGAAACAGGTGATAAACTCTTTTTCAAGGCATTGGAAGTCCCAGAGAGTTATGTTGAGAGCATGTTACTGTCTTCTTATAGGGAGCAAAATACTTCTCCACGTTCATCTAGAGATGCCAGGACCTGCAAACCAAGACCCCTCTACAGACTTCTCCTAAAAAAACAGCATTTTTATATCCCTCACAGAGAGATGAGGGCCTTTTTCCACCTCCTACAAAGAAATACCTGGATGTCCCTCCACTCTCCTCCCAGGGATGTAAGTGTCTCCTCCATTTCTTCACAGAAGCAAGGTTCCTTCTCCTCCCCTTATTCAGAGGTCCCACATTCTTCCACCTAATTACTAAAGTTGCCAGGTCACCCACCCTATTTTCAGAGATGTCAGGTGTCTCCATGACATGCATCCAGAGATGTCAGATTCTTCCATCATGTTCCCAGAAATATCTAGTCCAACCCACACACCAATTCTAAAGTTTCCAGGTCCCTCCACTTCAGATCCAGAGTTCCCAGGTCAGAGATCCCCATCAGAGTTTCCAAAGATGCTAGATTCATTATATGATTCCTATCCCAAGGAATTTATTTTTCTCTGTTAACTTTTAACATTTCTTATTTTTCTGCTACCAACAGCTTATCACATACCACCCCATGTAAATAACTGACAAAGAAATTTTTAATCAGCTGTGTTCAGATTTGTTTACAGAAAGCTTAGATATATGATGATGATACATAGCTGTATTTACCTGTAAAATCAAGTGATACACAAGAAGCCTTGATACTCTTAAAGATTGCCTGTTTATTTCTCAAAAGTCAAGTTATGACAAATCTTGGCTTGCCATATTTTCCCTGTCAAATGCAACTCATAAAAAAAACCTCATAATAATCTTGGCAACCAAGAAATTAATAGGAAAGTGGGAGTCATTTTGTGGTTTGAAGTCCAAAAAGCTGTTCAGTCTTGTTTCTACCAGTTAAGAGATCTCTCTAAAATAAGGTCATTTCTATTTGTGACCTTTCATCTCATACTGACTATTACTGACTCATACTGACTGACTCTGTATTCTTGCCTCAACAATAAAGCTCTTTCTTGTCTGCAACTAGTTCAGGATGCATAATCAAGGCTATTGATTAGAACTAAGTCCTCTTAGTTCTAATCAAGATCATATTACTCCCATTTTAGCTACCTTACAATTTTAAACTGATTTTAAGATTTTATTGATTACTTTGAAAGCAATAAAAGGTTTGCAGCTCATATCATGGAGATTTTACTCTCTATGTAGCATAGGGTTTGATATGCAGAAAGAGATCTTCTGACTGTTCTTAAGTCCAGATTAAAGACATGTTGATGAAGCATTTGTCATTAAGGCACCTACACTTTCAATGTCCCTGAAGAAAAATAATTAGTTATCTCTGTATCTCATATTAGGAAACTTTTTTCATAACTGATCATTTGTAATTGCTCTCATTATGCCATAGTATTTTTTTTAGTATTGTTTGACTTCCCTTTATTATAACTGACTGTTTGTTATGTATCTTTTATTTTACAGCACTTTGATTGTATTATTATTATTATTATTATTGTTTTTGCTGTTGTGTGGTTACTCATATAGGTATATGTGAGTGACATAGTCAAATGATTACGTTGAAAGACAGTTGTGCATGAAAATTCAATGCATATCAATTTACTACTGCCTAGTCTGTAATTATCGTAATTACCTATAGTAAAACCATTGTTTTGTTAATGTTAATGTTAACTGTTCTAGTGTGAACTTCAGTTAATGTGATTACTTGAAACACGCATTGTTAATTAAGTCAATAGACAGACAAATTGTGCAATAAAGGTAAACCACTACAATCAAAGTTGTTCTTTCAATGATAACTTTGGTTTAATTGTAAGAGCATCCTTTACATTGGCTGGTGTAATATACATGATCTTTTCCATGCCAGTATTTCAGTTATATAAATAAAAGATCATTCAAGAGAACCTCAAAAGATTTAGTGCAATGAAATGGTTTGATGCGTGAAAAATATTGCTGCATCCCTTTTGTAAACCATATAAAAATGTATGGTCTTCAATTGTGAAATTTGTTTTAACTGTTATTTCCTCAACAAACAAGTATAAAGGCACACTAAATGAGATTCATGTCTGCGTTGCTAGCTAAAATGGGTAATGGTTGCAGACCACATGATACATTTAAATAATTTGCTCTACAAAAGGTGAATTTGAAGAGCATTTGACAAACTCTGCTTATTTCATCAGAACAAAGAAATCAAATAAAACTTCAAAATGCTGTAAAAAAGTTTTGGTCTTTTAACATAATAAAATATATCCTTCATTTATAAGTTAATATTATGCTATATTTACACCGAATAGATTCAGTCTTGTCAATGCTTGTCAGCGAGGGTTGAGAAACTTTGTAGCAGTGGATCTTTCCGTGTATTGGTCTGTGTTTTGGCTATTGCTGACTTCTCCTGAGCCCACCTCTCCCCCTGAAAATACAAATGAAAAAGTTCATGAGTTTCTCAAGCTAGGGAAGAAAAGCTTTTCACCATTTCATACAGGTGTGCCATCTGATATGCAGGTACATGTCTTTCACAAACATACCATTCTAGTTGGTAAAAAAACTAAAACAAAAATAACAATGTATGAATGTATGATGTATTTGATGTATTTCAAGAGGTGCAACTTCACTTAATTACCTGCTTGGGGTTGAGTGTTAAGCTTGCTGGCGACTTTGGCAAAGAATTTGAAGGTGAGACAAACCCCTGTCTCTCTGTCACAGATGCCTCCTTTGCAGTTGCATGTCTTACGGCACTCAACCCCATAGGTTCCATACATACAATCTGTAAAGACAGAACAGATAGGCTACTTGGTTTCACAGAACAATAGTGTATGTGGTTGGTGTATCTAACTGAAGCTGATACAGGGGATTTTGAGTGTGATAGAACCATGTCCACAGTTAATATAACTACTGCTCAAGTGAAATAGGCCAATGACAAAAAACTACACTTGGACAGCTACAGTAACAATGTTTCAAAGGTATGCACTCTGAGACTTAAATGTAAATATCCATGTCATATTTAAGCAAGACTGTATCCAGGTCAGCACGTGGTATAGGCCTATAGCCATGGGCTAATGTCATAAAAATGATGCTATTGTGAGAATTCGACAAATACTAGACATATAAAAGATAACATTTACATCATGTAATATTGGATCTGAAGCAGCAGATATTCACTCTAGTCAAAACATAGCAAATACTTAGCATGCTGGCATAGCATATTAGGCGACTAGATTTTGATTCTATTTTTTTTAATGTGCAGCAGGTGCGTCACGGTCAGTGAATATACCTTTACAAATGCCATATTCGTCTCCATAATCGTCCTCATCCTTGTAGAACTCACAGAATAATCCTGGTCCGCACTTCACCCCATGCATCCCCGACACTGTGCGGTAGCAGTGTTCCCCTCTACCGGCTGCACAGACCTGGCAACAGCCGCAATCATCCAGGACGGTCCGTCTACACCGTTGTGTCCCACACAGCTCCGTGTTACATCTCTCGGGGCAGTTCACTGCGTACTTGACATTTGCGCCCCACGCATCAACATCTCGCACAATAATTGAAGACAACACTGTGAAAAGGAGAAAAGACATCGTTGGATGTAGGGAATCGCAGGACGTCTGAAAGGCTGCTGCCTTTTGCATGAACGATCTCGGGAAGATGTTTTCTCTGGACAGAGAGCTAGACCACCTCTGGGCGACTTGAGTGGAGTGACCTATGGTTCATCAGGTTGTATGGTTATCAGCATTGAACAACTTTGTTTTGCACATAGTTTGCCCTCGTCAATTTCCTCAATCCGGTGTTGTCGTCCCCTTGCCAGCAAGCCCCTTTTTTAGAAATCCGGCGTGGAAGCGGGATTAACACTGCACCGCCATCCAGGAATTGAAATTCGTGTGACCTGATGTCATAAGTTATCTTTGGTCTATTTTTGTGTGAGCGTTAAAGAGCTACAACTCCAGTTTGCGTCAATAAATGTAATGTTGGGCTGAACTGTTCGCACAGTAGCAGGCGCGCGGAATCTTATTTCTATGAATGGGACATTAAATAATATTGTCAAATATGTTGCAATATTATACCCAGCGATATAGTGGAGTGTAAACCTGCATAAACTCAATGATCTTACCTTTTTATTTGTGGAATAGAGTTTACCCAGATTTTTAGGCTAACTCAAACCTTTGTGAGGTAAAATTATAGTAGGATAGTAAGACAATTTGCAAATTAGGCTATATGAAGATAGGGTGTTTAAGGTAAAAGCACAAATTAATGTTTTTCTCTGGAAGTATAGATTTTTGTTTATATTGGTGGTTGTCTACCTTATGATAATCAGAGATCAGAGACTTTTATTTACCACAACATCACTGAGAATAGTAGGCTGCATGATTCTGCAGCTTGCAGTGTAGATACACAAACACATGCAAAACACAAATAAACAAAAAGGAAATAAACAGGATTACAGACTACAAGCGACACATAGCTTCCCATCAGCAGCACATAGCCTATTTGAAAACTGTCTCATTCACCTCAATACCTCACTATAAAACTGGTTGGTTCCCAACAAAGCCGTTTGTTTTCATGCCAACTAGAAAAAAACACAAACAGAAAAACAAACTTGAAAAAATTGACTTTGAATCATTTGACTTTTGGCACAATCCAACCAGCAGAGGGCACACGTTAATAGCACAACTCAGTAATTCGCTAAGCATCAGACTTCGCCTGATTGGATGCGTAGATGGCACTTCCGACATGAACTGTTACCAATTTGGTGACATTTTTACTAGATTTAACGACTTTTCTGTCAATTACTTACCGGTTTACGACAAATCTTGCTAAGGGTGTCTGCAAGTCCTGAAAAAATCTTAAATTACCTCAAATTTGATTACCTATACTCATGGCCTTGGAAGTTTTTTTTAGGCTTAAAAAAGTTGCAACTTCTTGGTGTGTTGTTTCTCCAGTGAGATTTCAGCCCAGTAATGCAGAGCTGTACTCTGATAGGACAATCCGTAGCCTTTTTCACTTTAATTTTGGGTGAAGCAGCGTTTAGTTACTATGCAACAAATAGCTGGAACAAACTTTCAGAAGAACTGAGACTTGCCCCGACAGTAACTACTTTTAAGTCCAGACTAAAAATATTTCTGTTCACCACGCTTTCTGCTGAACTGTAAACTTGCACGAAGACTTTTATTCCTTTTGCACTGTGATTTTATTTTTTTTCTAAATGTCTTTATGAATGTCCTTGTTTTAAATGTCTTTTAAGCCTCATGTACAGCACTTTGAACTGCCTCATGTATGAAAGGTGCTATACAAATAAACTTGCCTTGCTTTGCCTTGCCTTGCCTTTAATGGTAAAATTAACCTTATATTTGATAAAATGGCATGTGATGTCTTCTGGCCTTCAGGACAGTGGCACTGTCAAAGATATGTTTTAAGCTGGGAAAAACTCTGAAACATACTGTAATACAACTTTCCAAATACCTAATTTGACTGACAATGATGACAAAGAAGGAGTGCTGTTTTGGCTTGAACTCATAGGGCGAGAGGTGCTCTTTGATGGAGAAATGTATGTCCAAAGCATTCCAAGCACTCACTCTTTGTAGAAAATGAAACAGCCTTCATTATTTTAGCTGATGCAAAGCAAAGATTTAAAAAATGTACCAACATCATCATCAGTGTGCACAAGCACAGCTGTATTTAATGACTACCAGTGTTGGGCTTGTTACTGAAAAACAAAAGTTACAATAGTAATATTACTATTTTACTTACTGGGAGAAGTAATTAGTTTTACTATTTGTTATAGTTGTTATTGCAATTTATGACACTACTTGTTACCGAGGAATACTGCATGTCTAACCTGTTTTTCTTCACTTTCTAAGTGAAAGCTGTCAAGTAAAATGACGAGGTAGCATTTTAAGCAAGATAAATGGCTTGCTAACGTTGACAAGTTTACTGCCATCTGTTCGGGAATGCCGAGTTACCTAAATCGCTATTAACAGTTTGCTAGCAAGCCTGCTAGCTAGATTTCAAATACGTAATGTAACCAGGGCCTTTTGCTACCCTGCTGATGCAGCGTCGGCATGCTGTGCCTCCATCTGCATCAATGCCACACATGCCATGGTGTGTGTGTGTGGAAATTGCAGGGACATGCCCACAGACTTGGAGAGGAAGTGCTCTGGCCAAGAACCAACCAGCCCTGTGCCTCAGCCAAGGACCATCGTTCTCCCTGTACTGCCTAGAGGAGGAGGGGGTGATGGGTAAAGAGGTAGAGGGCTCAGTCCACAGGCCATGCTGAGGGTTCAGGCTTGGAGGGTGGCAATTCTATTATCTGTTTCCTCACTACATTTGACCAACCTTTATAACATACTGACACAGCAAGTTAGTTTTCTGAATTACATACCAAGACCTCTTCTGACTTGTTTCTCAACCAGTTTTGCATGAGGTGGAGGAATTGGAGGATGCACGCCCAGCTTTCGGGGTAATCAGGGCAATGAGTGTCCATCTTTTGGAATTTCTGTGGTGAGCCTTTTGTTCCTGAAACATACTAATGTTGTAGTTTCTGTAGTTAAGGGTTTTTTACTGGGTGGGGGGGCAATTAAGGCCGAATGGCCAACGGCAGCCAGGAACGCTGAGGGTTCAATGAAGAATATGAAGAGTACCAATGAAGAATTTGAGACGTCTGTCAGCCATCTTTGGTTTCATTACATTGGAAATTTATGGTATACCTGTCTTTAACAAAGTCTAAAAGTTTATTTGTTCATAGGGGATGTAGCTTGTGCCACCACGTTGAAAGTAGACAAGTGAAGGATTACGGACATCTGTTTGGACATCTATTATGTACCATCTTATGGTACATAATATCCACGAGGAAACAACAATAAAAATACTAATAGTAAATATTAAAAGTAGAGGAGATAAAAAACTGTAAGATATTAGTTTAATCAACAACTTATTCTTACACACATAGACTCACTCACACACACTCTCTCTCTCTCTCTCACACACTTACATACACACACACGCACGCACGCACGCACACACACACACACACACACACACACACACACACACACACACACACACATACACACATACACACACACACACACACACAGCCTACTGTTCAACTCAAATACATCAAAGTTTCAAGCCACTGAAGATGAAAGAAAAGCTAGCGTTAGAGGTTTGGTCATATCTTACAGGTCTTGAGCTGACGTTAGGTAGGCGTTACTGTCAGTGGTTGTCTAGAATGTAGGTGGGGATCCCTCGCCATACTCCGGCCACTACAGATTGTTATGATCTTCGCGTCCTTGGGAGACCTCACTGGGACGGGACGGGTAACGCCAAGCAATAATCGGCGTGGTGTACTTCTGGCTAGAATGACAGTCATTTAACAAGGTAACGGTAGATGTCTTCGTTCTGTTTTCTTCTGGAAATAACCTTATTGGTGTAACGTTAATGATTCAGGCGAAATTTCTGCTGCGAGCTCTCAACTAAGCTAAACGGAGGGGCTTGGTCGGTCTTGACAGTTGCCAGGTTGCAGCGCTTAGCATTAGCAAACAGACTAGCAACTGCACTGCAGCTAACATTAGCTCAGCTCTGTCAGCTCAGAGATACAGAATGTCTGAGACATACCGGTGTTTGTATATGACACAGGGCAGAGAGGTAACTTATAACTTATTGTCAAATGTCAAAGCCGGTGTGAAAATGCCAAGGTGACAATGAGCTAGCCAGGCGGATTGCAATTATGCTGTTATGTTAACGTTACCACTAAATGCTGAAAAATAGCTCCAAACTAACTAACGTTAGCCAGCTAGCAAGCTAATGATAGTGAATGTCATTAGCTTGAATGCCTTACTTGATATTGCATTTGCTTCACCCCCAGTAGTTAACGTTACTGCCTCGTTTCATTGTTAAACGTGATAAAGTAGGTGGGCTAACCTAGCGTTAAATTCCTGTTTGTCGTTGTGTCTGGTTAACATAATATCAAGCTATCAAGTTCATGCTAACGTTTGATAAGCACATTAATAACTATCAGGCTATTAATAGTGCTAGCGAGGTTCAGAGGGTAAGCTCAATTTTCATGTGTGAATAAACACCTTATGTATATCAGTAGGAGGTAACGTTACTGTAGCTTGCATTACATGTGATGTTTTGGCTGCTGGGCTCTTTCTCTGACAGTTACCTCAAGCTTGAGAGTAACTGCTGTCACACATGCTATATCTCATGACCAGATTATGGTTCACGATTGTCCTTTGGTGTCAACCTTCTACTGTACTTTATGGATACACCTATGTTTAAAATGTGACCAGTTTTCTTCATAGCCATCTCCTAGTTAACAACACTGATATTTATTATTTCTAGGCGTGTAACGATATATATCGTCGGATGATATTTCACGATCCAAAAACGTGACGATATGTACCGTGGAGGTGAAAAATGGATTGTGGTATTAACTAAATGTTGTCAATTAGCTACACCAAAAAATAGACTACTCTTTGTTTTCATTCCCATACTTTAAACGGCACAGTCAGTCAGTAATCCTTGATCCTAGCTTGCTTGACTGATGTTATGACTTTGACACCATGTTCACTTGAGACCCGAAAGAGCCCAAGTGTGTAGTGTGTAACAGGGACATTGAAATAGAGGATGCTCCGTCGAACTGAATATCAATTTGTTTTATTTACAGACCTGCAAACTCATCATTATTATCATTCATCATCATACGGTTTCGTCATTTTATTTAAACTCAAAATCATAAATCAAGTCAAGACATCAGTCCCAGGCTACCGTGGGGAGAACCAGATTTACAAGCTTGACTCTCTCCCACATCAAGCCAAGGGCTCACCCACAACCATTATAAAAACTTTACGAAATGGTTAAACCTCTGATCATATATCGTGCTCCATGCATTCAAATTCAATGAGTGTTATTGCTAAGTGATGGATGAGTGTTTATTGTTTTTCATTAATATTGGGATTATGAAGTTTTTCCTATTGAGTTTTATCATTAATGCCTTGTTGAAAGGCTCATGATTAGGCATTAAGGTGTGATGGACATAAAGCTATATTGTAAATAATCAAGACATCCCTGAATTGCACACATGACGCTAGATAAAGTGTTAAGCTAGCCAGGCTGTTGGTAAAAAATATAGTGCCTCTGAACTCTTATGTCCCACCGTTCCAGATTGTTGGTAGCTAATATTATGATTGACGAGTGTTGCACCAAACACTGCTGGGGTTGCTTGCTACACCAGAAAGTGACTCTGTCTGTTGAGCCCATTACTATATCAATGCTTCCTGTTATTTTTGTCCAGACTAGAAACCATATAGCCCTCAAGGCTTCAGGCAAGGCAAGAGAGATGAGGCGCTCTGACTGTACACTGTGGTCAAAGTGGCATGCTCACATATTTGGCAGCCTATAAGTAGCATTTATGCTCATTTATGTTCAGCCATGTTTCTGTACATTACTCCCAGCAGTGGTTCAACCACATACTATTGTGACCTAAGAGTATGCAGGTTTTAATTCCAATCAAGCACTACACCAGCTGATTTATTAGTTCCTCATCTCTGGTTGAAATTGTGCTAATCAGTTGAATCAGCTGGTGTAGTGTTCGATTGGAATTACAACCTGCATACTTTTGGGACACGATGGGACATAGTTGAAGACCACTGTCTTAGACGGAATGCATTTGGTATAAACGCTGGTGAGGAGAGACTAGTGCTTTTCATTGAGCCTTGCATTAACACCAATTGTTCTAGTACTAGGCTAGGGGTTGTCAAATATACAGTATTACCATCGGTAGGGTAAGTTCACTTAATCAGCGTGGCTTTAAATAGTATCATAGGAATGTCATGAAAATGATACTGGCAAAAAATAACTTGTAGGCCACTAACCTGTTGTATAGATGTCTGTGTGTTGAATGTTAACCCCATATGCTTTCTCACTGATTGTTAGGAAAGCAGGTGGAGAATGCAGAGCAGACACACTAGCAAGAGGTTGAGGCCCAGTATATATTTTGCATGGAATTGGAATCATATGTCACAGGGTCATGTGCCCAGCTGAAATGTGACTATGACGACTGCCTTCTCACTGAAGCAGAAAATATAAATATATGAAATCAAACTAGGAGGGGACACTACTGGTGCATTTCCTGTCATTACAGGCTTCTCTCTTTGATTGGCCATACTATGAAACTGAAATAACTGAAATATGAAACTTTAAATGATGACGAAGACAAGGCTGCCCTTTGCTGTGATCACACTCTGAAAGGGATATCTATCAGTGTTCATTTCATAGTCATGCGACGGTATTGCGTAGCGGCAGCTTGAACCCTCCTCTGTGTTAACTTGTTGGTTTGCTATAATTGACCTATTTGAATGCTACCCACTGGACCTATGACAGAAACAATATGTACTAGCCAATCTGCTTATCAGAAATATGTGGCAATACCACAAGGTAAGCTGATATATTCATATAGCATATATAGTAAATACTGAATGTACTTCATTACAATATTACAAAACATGGGCCACTGAAACATTGTTCTGAGAGACTAAATCCATGACTGAGACAAAGTGCCGTTTCATCAGCGTAGCAAGCAGCCTAGTTTGAGGGGGAGTGTAAATATGATTTCTATAAATTTGCCAATATGTAGGTTCCATTAGCTCTTCTAATCATGTTTTCCCTCTCTGTTTGTTCAGACATGGTGCCTGTCCAGACCCATGTGATGCTGAAGTGGCAGGAGCACCTGAATAGCTCCTGGGCAGCAGAAGACAGTGTACAGACAGCCACAAGGCATGGTGCTGCTGCTCTCTACAACAAGCTCCTTCACAACAAGGAAGTTGTGGGTCTGGCCCAGTCCGTTCAAGAACTAATTGGCCCACGCCTACCAGACTTCCAGTATGAGTCCTGTGCCTCGGAGGAGAAGGATGAGTATCTGTCAGCCCTGCTCCACAGCCAGCGATGCTTGGCCCACCGTATGCTTGCACAGACCTCCTACACCCTGGGCCTCCACCACAGGCTGGTGGTACTCCAGAGGATCTACTACGCACTCCACAGCAAGTACCATGACAAATTCCGGGTACAGCTTCCTCCCCAGTCCACAGCCAGTGGGACTGAGTGTGGAGCGCTTGAGCCGGCCTCTGAGCCTTGGCTGCCTGGGGGCACGTCCAGGGCCAAGTCAGGCACAGACGTTCTGATAGAGATGGGTGTGAGGACAGGTCTGAGTCTGCTGTTCTCCTTATTGCAGCAGAATTGGCGATATGCAGCCTCTGTGCATCCCGGGTCGGCGCTTTGCAATGATGTGCTTGCCACAGCATCGTCTGTACTGGCCTCGCTGCCACCACTCTCTCTGGCCAATGAGAATAAGATTCCATCAGTTGGGCTGGACTGCCTGGCACAGGTGGCCGACTTCCTGAAGAAGACATCAGTTAGTAGTGGGACTGGTGGGGCAGACCCGCCCGGTCGAAGGTTGGCACTGGAGCTGTTGCTTCGACTGGCCATGCAGAGAGGCTCCCTGAAGTTTCTTCTGGAGTGGGTGGAGGTGGCCCTGGCTGCTTCCACATCCTCCTCCACCTCTTCACCCTCATTGAGGCCCCAACAGTCAGAGGCTGGTGTGGGCTTTGACCTCATCCATCAAACCCTTCTTCAAATGAGGCAATATTCAGTATGTTACATGTTATTCATATTTGAGCCTCTGTTGTTCAGGATTGTCCATTTACTGTCCATGCGCTTAACTCTGTTCAGGCATAACTGTTGTTACTATCAACAATAGTGGTACTTATGTTCAATTATTTTACGCTATATTCAGTTATATATATATAGTTATATTTCATAGATGATGTGTGCAAAGAAGGATGGCTGTTCACTTTCACATTCATCCCTGTCATTGACTGAGTATTGATTTAAAGAGTCTGAGTTAAAGCCTGAGGATGGTGCAGTATTGTGTAGTCAAGGATTAACACTGAGCTAGTCTCCCTGCCTTCTCTAGATGTGTGTATTGACTCCTAATCAGCCTGGCAATGTGTCTGTCCCAGTGACAACTCCTTGCTTTAATATTCTTCTCATGTTTAGACCGCGTGGAGGGACATTGCTCTTCATTGTAAATAAAATCTTGGTACTCATTTTTACTCTGGTCAGCTTCTGGGAGATAAATCCCAGTTCCTGCCATATTTAAGCATTTGTGGTGGCGCTAATGCAGTTGCGCCAAGAGCCAATTCTAATATACTAACCTATGCGCACCTAGCAGGAGACTTGAACCATGTTTGACCCAATTAATGTGTCTTCTGTGAGGGGCAATGGAAGGGAGCAAAAACGGGAGGAGATTATTGAAATGCATCACTTCCGTTGATTTGTTAAACCAAAATGCGCATAATAGAGTGGTGCAGGGATGACGTATTTTTATAGGCCAACCCGGAAGTTAGCATCGCCCTGGTTCCCTCGACAAAAAGCCAATGGGAATTTTGCATTGGATTTTGGATTATTTCAGAAAATAAGCTCTGTGGCAAGCAAAAGTTTATGATACTTACACGTTTTGTTCAGCAAGATAATCTTCACAAATAAACACCACTTTTATGATTTTTGAAGCGTAAATGCAATCGCCAGAAGTAAAAAGCTAATGTTAGGCTATAAACGAACTACACCACGGTCGCATGACTCCAACGTCACCACCACTAAAAATACTATAAATCGATAAATCTAAAAGTTGGAAAGTTTGAGTTAGAATAGTTTGGAAGAGCGCGAGTAGAAACACAACTAGAGGCTGTAAAGGCGGACTAGTGAGTAGATGAGTTTCCGTGTTCGCCGTGATGGCCTGTAATGTGCCCGATAACCTCTGTAGTCTCATTTAGCCACGTAAAAGCTTCAAAATTCACGAGTGGGGTATTTACTGACGTATTTTATCTCGTA
>CABFOQ010045218.1:2990-15448 GCA_900660455.1 Gephyroberyx darwinii | reverse complement strand
CCTCCGGACCCCTCCACCACCATCCTCCTTGCCTCCTCCCCCTCCCCCAGGCTCCTAGTGTAAGTAGGCTACTGGGTCTGGGTCTCCCTGTCACAATGTGTTGTATTGTAGACTCATGGAGGAACTGGGTGTTGAACAGGAGAAACACAGCCCTCAGTTTGAAGCCCTCAGGCTCTCAGGGAGGGAGAGAAGATGGAGTTGCATGGTGGAGCAGGGGGCTGACAATACAGCGATAACAACATGGGAGAGGAAGGAGAGGAAGGAGAGGAGGGGTTGTAATTGGATGTATGCCAGTCTCTCAGGGGTCCTTGAGAAATGGGGCTGAGAAAAGGAGAGTGTGGATGGGAGGGGCATTGGGCAATGCCAGGCTTTCCTGTGGGAACTAGCCCACTCTCTTTGAGATGGTAGAAGAATGGAGGTTCCTCCATCAGCTGCCCTAATGAGTTTAAAGTGCTGGGACCTCAAATAGAGAATAGCCAACTATTATTTTCGCGGCTTTAAACGTAAGCTCATGGAAGAGCGGGAGGCTGTTTTCCTGCATTTGTGTTGCATTCACATAAAGGCATTATGTTTTAGCTTATCTATCATCTTCTTTTCATTATTTGTATTTGAATGCCTGTTGTTGGCGATGAGCTGAGGTATTGTTGAGTTGGATGAGCATTATTTCACTGCAGAACAGAAGAGGTTATTACAAACCTAAGGTAATCATTTTTCCATTGTATTCAGATATGTAACCTATTATTTTATTTCCACACACATATGATTGTGGTACTGAAGAGACAATGCCCCCAACTGACTGACAGGGCCTCATATGGAAGGCCTCCGCCACCCTGACCCAAAGTTTAACCCCATTGGGAGAGAGGACACACACACACGCACACAGAATTTAATTACTGCAAACAGGAAGGGGTCATTAGTATCTGTCTGGCCGGGGGTGAGGGGGGGCTTGCCCAAGAGACCAGCTCCTGGTTTTGGGAGGGAGATATGAGAGAGGGAGATGGGAGAGGGGAGTTAGGGACAGAACCATGGAGGAGAGTGTGCCATATAGTTAGCCTAGTTTTGTGGCTAGAGAGGGAAAACAAGACAGAACTAGACTAGGAATGAAGAATAGGGTCATCGAAGAGAAGAGATAAATGAGACTACTGAGATTGAGAACCTCAAGAAGGAAAGCCAACATTTCTGTATTTCCTCCCCCATCCTGTCCACTCCCTGATTGATTAGACATGTCTGGGAGCAGATGTATGAGTCAAGCATGATGGAGGAGAATGCATTAATGTCTCATATATAATATCAATCTCATAAATGATCATTGGTAAGGTTAAATGGCAGTTGGATAATATGCTTGCCAGGGCTTTGATATGAAAAACCTCTCCACTAACCCTGATCAAATACACAAATAAATAGACTCAGATCTGTGGATCACCCCCCTCCTTCAAACCTGACCTTGGTAAGGAAATGTAATCACATACTTGTGTGTGTGTGCCCTAGCTGCACCCCCAGCTGCTCCCCTCCTCCATCATTGGTGTCAGCGTCTAGAAGAGGGTGCTCAGCTGTGGTCATATGTAAAGGTTCCACAGGGAACAGTGTCTTTGGGGAAATACACTGAAATACACAATGGAGACTCGTTTCAGTTCACTGCTGTCTAGCATGATGTAGACTTGGCCAGATAGCACAGAGGAAGAACAAAATTATTTCAAAGCAACCAAAGACCAGCACATGCTCTTTGTAGATTTGGACTGTAGGATGAGGATGAGGACTGTTGCCCCAGAGAAAGGGGCAGCAGAACAAACTGTTAGGCTCTGAAACAACCATCTGTGTCAGTGGCACCCCCCCCTGCCCTGCCCCTACCGACTGCCTCTCGCTCCGTCACTGTAATTGGCATGGTAACCATAACAACGGCTGTTCCCCTGGGGTGCAGGCGCGTGGACCTGGGAGATTTCATCCTGACACCGCGTGTTAGAGAGAAAGGCAGGCCGACTACGGGCAGGCAGCAGATAAGACTTTCTTTGCATTGCAAATGTCTGAGGTCCTGCATGCCCAGAGCCGGTACGGAGCATGGCTGTGATATGAGTGATGATAAAGAGCCCAGACTCCAGAACCAGACGCTGAGATGAGGGTGCAATGTACCAGACCTATTGAGTCTGCTCTCTCCCCTGAGACACTGGCTTTTCCCCCATTCACTAGCAGATTTAGCAGCTAAACAATAGAAGGGATAAACAACCTCCATAAACAGATGCTTATTATTTAATGAACTGCTGCCGTCAGATACTGAACACCTGCAGTTCACCGTCTTCATGGCACAAGAAAGAGCAGACAGTTTTTTTGTCTTGACATAGAAGACAGAAAGAGTTATGGCTAGGTTTTTTTAAAATTCTTTCAACGTTCCTATGTAAGTAACACAAACAGTAACCTAATTCAAGACAAACCCTCTCAGAAAACACCGAACCCCACAGAGATCTGCTATTTCTGTGAATGTTGATAGTAACACATGACTTGTTTTTAGGCTGAGGTTGCATTTCACTTTTCAGTGGAATGAAAATGACCCTCTCTCATTACATTAATCAGTCCCTATAGTGTAACTGCTGCCCTGCTCTGATACACCCACAGATGACATTGTAGGCTAGAAAAACGATACGTATGAAGACCATGGCACTTTATTGCACTGCGGAGGCCATAATGACTGTTTTTACCCTGTAATAACACAGGAGGCAGGCCGTGAATGCCCGCACTGTAAAGCCTTCAGGCTGAACCAGACACTGTAATGGTAGTGGTGGGCTTGGTCGTCCTCCCACTGCAGGTGTTTCACCTTTATAAAGTCGATGTATTTTCCCCAGCGTCCTGTCATTGTAGACGTATGTTGAATATGGATCAGCAGTACGTGTTTGAACACGAGGTCGCATATGACCAAAGACTGACTTCACACAGAATCTGTAACGCGGACTTCATATTAATGGCCTGTGTGGAGTCTAAATAAAATATGAGATCTACTTGATTCTATTCTCCACCCAGATCTGATGAAAGCACGAACCAGCGCTTAATTGTTACAGTCTGATGTTAGCAGAAATAATCTGTGTTGAGATTATGTATCATCCTGTAGCCCAATTAGCCTGTTCTGATGTGTTTTATGGTTGAGGAGGACTTTTTCATTCAGGTGTGTGAAGGGCCTCCTGAGTCTGATTACCATGGCGTTCTCACAGACGTGTGTGTGTGTGTGCGTGCATGAAAGTGCATGTGTCCACAGTCTCCAGTGGTTACAACCCCTCTGGCGTCTCTCTCTCTCTCTCTCTCTCTCTCTCTCTCTCATATAACCTGGCACAGCAGGGTGGTTGTTTTTGGTAGGTTCATGCCCTGACTTTCTCTCCCCTCTCTCTTCCAGTCTTCACTTTAATCCCATGCTGACAATTTCGTGATCTCAAGTCAATCTGCTCGAGGCAAAATCATTTCTTTTCAAGGAAATGTATTTCTCGTAATCTTGCGGGTGTGGCTACGCTTCTCTAACCTCGCCTTTCTTATATTCTCTGTGGTGTATTCCTCGCCTTTGGCATGTACTGCATAACCTATATCTGTTGACTGTGTGAGTTGCTTGCAGTGTTGTTGGAAACCCCAAGCAGACCTGAGGCTGTGAACACCCTCATCTCCCTCCTTTATGTCAGGAGGGAGGGCAAGCCTTAACATGGCTAGTGCACCAGGTGCTGCAGTATGGCTGACTCCAGGGCACACAAGGAAAATTGGAAATGGGGCGTGTGTGTTGAGGGAGTGTGTGAAATTGCCCAGGCCTGTGTGTGAATAATAGCAAAACAGCTCTATGCCGTGAATCAATGTGGCTCGTTGCCAGACGACAGCTAATGCCTCTGCCTCCCTCGTTCTCATTTCTCTCCCCCTCTTTTTCTCTCTCTCTTTTCTTTCTCTCTCTCTCTGCCACTCTGTATTTTGCCCAGGTAAGGCCTTGTGTAGATGGTTTAGTCAGACAATGTCTTTCACATACTCTACAATTACTCCTCTGAAGGAAAATATCTGGATTTTGCTTGTTTGCCTGTTGAAAATTGAGGCTTTTAAGGTCCAAACGTAGAGTTGGTGATGTGATGAGAAACATAGTGAGTCTTGTCTTCCACAGAGCAAGCGGAGGAGGATTTGAGCCAGTGGAGAGTGAATCAGCACCTCTGTGGATTTGTCACAGGGATGAAAACCATTTCCCTTTGTCTACCAGTGTTCATGTATACTGTCACCCCTCCCATGAAGAGTTAAGAGTCTGAAGTGATGATTAGCTTCTCTATTACACATTAACACAAGTGTCATTGGCTTTGGCATAACATGGACTACACGGACATGTGCTCTCAGAGAAAATGATTTGCTAAACCAAACAAACACATACTAACTCTTTTCCTATAAAATAAACAACCTCTATCGCTATTATAGTGGGTGAGTCTGCTGTGTTGCGTCAATGCGTGGGAGTTTGTGCAAAACCGCTGGTTCCCCCGCTGCCTATTAACCTCACGCTCCAGAGAGATCCGCATTGTGAGCAGTTGATAGCGGTCAGCTAAATATAGAATGAACGCACACACCTCAAAGAAGTCTGTATGTCATGTGCAGCGGCTTGTGAATGGAGATGGCGAGAGAGACAGAAAGAGGGAGCGAGAGGATCTTTCTGTTTATCATTCCAGACCGCCGCTGCATGTGAGTTGTGATTCACGAGGCAGGGACATCTCTCTCCACCGCTCCTCCTCCCCAGTCGCCTACAATGGCAACACTTATACTGACCAGCCTTCATTGCTGATGAAACATTGCTTTGGCATGCAGGGTCAACTCACAGTTCACCATGACACTATGTCTAACATCCTTTATGGGTAACTAAACAGATTGTGGGCTGAGACTGGAATCCTCAGCCCACTCGGGACCCAAAGTCTTGCCACGTGCGTCCTCGTATCACGTTTCTGGAAAGTGCTGCGTTTAGTGGGTGTGTTGTTTGCTGTTGCTCTGTAAGCATGTCCTGTTGTGCCCTATCTGGCATCACCTTGTGAGAATACCATGACAGCATTTTAGCTTGGGTCAGCGATAGCATCTTACTGTCTTGGTTTTGGTTCTGTCAGTGAGGGTATTTTCCTACGGCTGTGCCAAGTGAGGTATCACTGGATGGGATTTTTTCTCAATTTCTGTTCCCTCTGTTTTTTATTCTTACCATCTCTCTCCTCTCTCTTACACCGAAAGACACACTCTTTATAGATTGTAGTTTTTACTTTCCTGTAGAAGTCTGTCCCAACTTTGTGTTCACATTACATTTCATTTTCTGTGCCAAGTAGCAGTGGCTTGATACCCAACAGGAGATAATACGGCTGCTTATAAAGGGTCAGTGGATTCTAATAGGCAAGACTAGGATAGGTCCAGTTCAACTGACATTAGTTAACCGACAGCTCCAGGGTCTAGTCACTAGTTAACATGAGTATATCATGCATGATGGCATGAAAGGAAGGTGCAGCTCCTTTTGCTCTGTCTCCTCGACAAAAACGCTGTTTGACTCCTCTCTTCTCTGACTTACCCTCTTTCCTGCTGCTCTTTGTTCAGCAAGCTCTGCTTGTGAAGGAGAACCAGACTATCAGACCACAGGGGGCTAAAAGGAGAGTTTAACAACCAGACATTATAGGAGGGCCAGAGATAGGAAAGTCTGATCCAAATCCAGAAGAGATTGAGCGGTTTCTAATGGGGTTTAGGCCCTAAGGCAATGTTTGAAAGAAAAAAAAAGTCGCTGATATTGATTGAAATACTCCAGGGCTATCCCCGTTGAATATAACCATGTGTATGGAGGGGGGGATGCATGGGTTGGTTTGATCCTCTGCTTCAGAAAGGCCTGCAGTAGGCCTGTCTCTAGGCCTGTCTCACAGACAGATCTCCACCAGCTCGTGCTTTTCGATCCACAAAATAAAAACACGAACTGAACAAGAACTGAAAATAGAATTTTAGATTTGGTTTACTTTAGCTCCACAGTGCCTCTGATACCAGCGATATTGATCTGTTAGTTACCTGTCAGAGAGCCAAAGCCCACCTCCCCTCTTGTCTCATTGGATTACACAAGGTAAGTGTGGACGGGAAGAGCTTGAGCAGGGAAAACCGTAGGGAACTCTCTGACCTACAAGCTCCCTGCTTTGACCTCCTATACCATGAAAGTCATTGGACGTTTTCACCAGGGCTGTAGCCTTCAGCACCTGGTACTTAGCATTTCCCTCTATTCCTAAACAGGGATTGTATGGGATCACAGAGCAGAACAGTGTGATTGACCGTTGAGTCATGATTGGCCCTAACATCTAATCAGTGAACTTTACTGCAGGGTATCTCTTTGCTCAGATTACAGGACACAGCAATAATCACATCATGTCCCAGCATGCTTTGAACACTAATATACAAACAGACTTTGTTAAATCAAAGCATAAATCAAAGAACACTGTTGTAGCAACGTATGCTTTGATGAAAGATAAACCTATGTTGTCTTCACTAAGCTTTGATAGCTGATTGAGCTCAATACTCCAGGTGTAAAATGAAACTTCATCACCAGAGAAACCAGCCTCTGCCTAAGACTAAAAACACAGGCTTAGCAATGTGATACTTCCTCCCGTCATTCATTCACCCACTCAAGAATCTCAATTATACAGTAGGACTTTCCCAACCATTTGATGATTTTCACGTGTTCATCATATGACCAGAGTGGTCAGATCCTCTCTGATGGTATGAGCAACAGAAGTAATGAGATTATGGAAACTGAGAGAAAACAGAAGTAAACTGAGGGAAAGATCAGAGGTTACGGCTTCCCTTTTATCAGCCCCTCAGTCAATCACATGATGTTGTTGATCACAGTGATTTTAGACTTTGCGGTCTGCATGGGGGCCTACACAGATCAGAGCCCAGCAGGGAGTCTGGGTAACCATAATGTATGCACTCATCTGCAATCAGACATTAACTTCTGCAGAGGGCCAAATCTCTTAAACTGTTGACTTTCCTCACGGTGTAGTGTACCACGTAGCATCATAGTTTGTCTTCTGCAAGGAAATCCAGTCTGGACAGTGTGCTCTGGACTAAAGACCAAGCAACAGATATACTGTCAAGTATAGCAGGTCTGCTGCCCTTGATTGGCCTGACAACAGATTGATAATCCGTGCTCACATCCTCAATGTAATAAACCCAACATACGGCAAGATGAAGATGAATTATGGATTGGGTGGGCAGCTCAATTGAGATTATAGGATCGGTCGCATGTGCCCCTGTTATACCCTCCCCTAAAAGTAGCCTAACCCCACGCTTGGGGGAGTGAGATTAAAGGGCTTGGGTCAGTGAGTTTTGCCTGGGGGCTCCTCAATTTAAGGACAGGCCTCCCGGATTAGATTGACTGGTGTCCCCTTGATACCCACCACGCGCAGATTAATAATGATGGGATTCCCCTACTTTCTGATTGTGTTAATCCGGTGTCTTAATGACATTGGAATCAAATACAGTCTCCGGCTGATTGATGGGGTGAGTTTTGGATGGAGGGGGGTAATTTGGGGGAGTAGGATATGAGGACATTTTACATTTTCACGTTCTTATCTAGAGTGACTACATTGGATGTTGATATTTGCTGTTGCGGGAGTCAATCGTGACCTTTTGGTTATAAGATGGTTTCTCTAACCAGTCTGTGTGGTTACAGCACCATGGCTACTGGCATAGAATAGTTATAGTGTCTTGTTTCAAGATGATATGACAATATAACATTATTATGAGGTTTAACAACCACTTTTTATGTCCAGTACAGGTCAAAGTGTATAGGCTCAGTCAATATTTGATCTAAATGGGGGGGGTGTTATCAGTAGATCCCTAGAGACACGTTGAAGGAGTTTTCATTTGATTTCTATCTGTTTTGACATTCTTTAGTACATAAGCATTACCAGATCTGCACAACAACGTGACTCTATACCAGGTGGTTTCCCCATTCCACTGATGAGGTTCCTGCACAAAGTTAGACCCAGTGGAGAGTTGTTTTGTCCCTGCCCGGGACCATCTTTCCTGGAATGTGAGCGATTAGACTGGCCGCCGTGCACGAGACATGATGTCACACATTTCTCTAACCCATTAAACTAGTTTTCACATATTCATCTTCCTAAGTCCCACAAGTAGGTCAGTTCCACTAATACAAATTTACAGATTTTCCTTCCTCTAAAGGAATTACCGGGATTAGTATGATACGCCGTCAAATGAGGGAAATCCAGCGGCAGCCGGTCACGTGCATATGTGAGGGGTAGTGGGTCAGAGAGAGAGAGTGCAGCACAGCTCTAAACAAGGTCAGATTCATTGCCTCAGGTGATTTCAGGATAGTGCCTGCACTCATGCTGTGAGACGAGATGAGAATCAGAATTTCCATCGGCTCACTGCTGGATGCAGGATTGGAAACGAAATCTGTAATCAGGATGATTATTCTGAGAAGGGAGAGAGAGAGTAGCCTAACCTAGATTCTGCTGCAGTGAAGCTCTCTCTCTCTCTCTCTCTCTCTCTCTCTCTCTCTCTCTCTCTCACTCATTTAACTTGGTTGACTGAAGGTTCAGGAATCTGGAGGAAATAGCCGGGGCCGCTGCCCAGTCCATCTGCTCACCACACACACACACACACACTCAACACATTCTCACGCACACACATTTATATACATGTAGGAATGTGTGGAGGAAGCCACATCGCCATGCACTTCTCTTTGGGCTGTGAGGATGTGGTATAGGAGGCAGAGGGACAGACAGAGTAAGTGTGCAGGTCTAAATAGCGGGAGTGTTGTTTGTGTGCTACACTAAGTATAATGAGAAGATAAAATCAAACACTAGAGACTTAACGACAAAAGAATGGAGTAAATTGAAGTTTCCTCATTCAATTTTTAGTCAGAAGCCCTTGAAATTCTCGCCAGCTACCAGCCAAACGTGGATGAATCTTTGGCTGTAGCTGGTATTTCTGTGTCTGTCAATCCTACTACAAGGTATCCGAGGCTCCTTAAAAAGCCTGAAAAATGTCCCCTCTTAGATTAATACACAAAACAGTCAGAAATACAACATGCAAAACTATATATACTGCCTATTTGTATTTTCAGAACTTCTATTAGTTATGCTCATTTGGAAATAGACGGTTTTGCTGGATTTGTTTTGGTTGTTAAATTGGTCTCAAATTCAATTCCATGTAGCACTGAAAAAGTCTTACCAACTTGCTAAGTGAGACAGCGAGTGTATTTTAGTTGAATGCACACACCGGATGCAGACCGTAGAGACCATCGTGGTAGACATGACCGTCTAGACAATATATGTCTCTAACTCTGATCTCTTTCACACTCACGCAACCACACACCCACACACACACACACACATACATACAATATGTGAGAGAGGCTCTGTTGCAAGCCGCAACACATATCAGAGCCTCCATACCACAATGTTTTAAGTCACCGTTCTTTATCTTCACTGTGGTCATGGTCTGGTTGTCACCTAAGGCTTCAAACACCTGGGAGAGAACCCCCACCACCTCACCCTCAGATGTAGCAAGGATCTTACCTTCACCGTGTTGATATAGATTAAAGCTGCTGTCATTTTGACTGTGTGTGTGTGTGTGTGTGTGTGTACTGTGTGTGTGTCTGTAATCGGGGGAGGCGGGGGGGATTGATACTACCCGCACAGTGGGATTATACCGATTAGGTCACCGTGGGGGGCACAGGTGTGTTTTTGGAGGGAAAACACACGCGTGTGCACACACACACACACACACACATACACACACACGTCTGTCTGTTAGTCTGTTACTCATATACATGCATTCATACACTGCATGTTTTAATACAACAGGAGCTTGGCCTAATTCAAAATAAATAAATGTACTTCCATTGTCTGTCTGTCTGTCTCTCTCTCTCTCTCTCTCGCTCTCTCTCTCTCTGTCCCTCCCTTTTTCTCAATTTCCTTCTTTCTCAGGTTGAAGGAGATTGATATGAGTGAGTATGATGGCGCCACATACGAGCGCTTCTCCAAGGCGGTCAGGAGACAAGTTCAGTCGCTCCGCATCATCCTGGACAGTTTACAGGTCAGCGTCGCTCCACATGACTCCATCAATCTCTGTCCTTTATTTTACACGTGGTCACTTGAGGTCACCACAGAACAAATGTTCAAATTACTGGAAGCACATAGTGAGAGATGCATCATTCCCCCAAGGATGGATCAATGAGCAGACAGAAAGCAATGTGGATGTACTGGCATAATATCATTTCTGATCATTTTTACGGTAATCCAAGAGATCTGTGTTTGTCTATTGTTTTTGTTTATTTGGTGTTTTTACAGTGCATATCCCAGAGATCACCGTCAATAAACAGTGTAGCCAGTAGTGATGTATTTTTCCTCGGATTTTCTGTTGACGAAGTGTGAGTTTCTGAAACATAATCCATCCAAACTGACATATTTTCAAGGGTATGGCTCCTGTTTGGCAGCCTAACAGGTTCAAAAGTTAAGGCTCAGATAAAATTAGTCTCTACTGTAAATACAGCCGGACAGTAAGGACCGCGGGCCAGTTGACCATGGTCAGCCAGAGAACAATGGTCCTGGAGTCATAAAGTTTCTAGATGACAATAGGTCGACCGCATATGACCCCACACGTGGCGTCAGGTTAGGGAAGAGGGTGCACTGTCCCCCAGGAGCGCCCTGATTGGTTGAATAAATGAAAACCCTGAGCTGAGGGTGTGGTGTTAAAAAAAATCCAGGATGTGATATTGTCTCTGTTTCTTTAGTTTGCCTTAGATTTTCCTCCCTTTGTCTGAGCGTCTTAGGGGGAATGTGTGTCTTTCTCTCTCTCTGTGTGTGTGTGTGTGTGTGTGTGTGTGAGTGTGTGAGTGTGTGTGAACAGAGGAAAATCATGCAGCATGTGAGAATGATTATAGAGCAGCAGCAGCAGCCTTGCTCTATTATTCTCTACTCCAGGTGTGAGGCACTGTTTGTGTGCATGTGTGTGTGTGTGTGTGTGTGTGTGTGCGCGCGCGCAAGTTTGTGTTTTCCATCCAGGTGTTTGCAGCCGTGCTGCCCTTGGCTTTGAACGTGAGCGTTGGTTATTGTTTGTGTTTTTCCAACTGTAAAGACGACGAAGATTATATCAATCATGGCAGGCGTTGACGCTATGAAGTCATGTGTTATTTTTATCATACCTGGAGAGTGAATCAGGGATTGGCACACACACACATGCACACACACAAACCGCACCATAGCTGGCAAGCTCCCAATGAACTGCTACATTATTGTTTCCATCCGCTGTCCCCCGGGGGAAACCCTTCTCTGTTTTTATCTCTCAACAATGGACTGGGTTGCCATATATAAACACCAAACCCCCCCACTTTGCACTCTTTATAAAATGACTACAAGTTGCCATGTTACAACTTACCATATCAATGTATTTAACAAATGCATTTCTTATTGTACATAGGTAGTGTGTGCTTTGTGTTTAACGGTTCAACTCCTGTAATCCTCAATAGCTGTAGCTTAGGTTTCACGGCCTGATCATATCTCAGAGACACACACATTCTATCTACAAACATGTTAGACTATTGTTGTCAGCGCTTATCAATGCTGAGAGCTGACATGGTGTACAATCTGTGTTCGTGCGTGCACACACACCATGCGTTATATAAAGACCGTCACCTGACTTTTGTTAGAATTCAGTGTGACGCGGCGTTCTCAAGGCAGAGCGGGGCAGATTGGGTTCCTCCTTTTGTTAGTCCTCCTTTCTGTAGAGACTTCTCCTTCCTCAGGGAGCAAAAGGAAGACAACAGGTGAAAGTATCGGTGCCCTTCCTCTCTCCTCCCTCCTTCCTCGTTTCCTCAGGGAGTAGGGGAGTGGGACTGAAAGAGCGGGTCAGAGCTAGATACCCTAGTGTCCTGCCTCTATTGTGGGGGTGTGTGGGTGTGTGTGTGGGTGTGTGGGTGTGTTTGTGTTTGCATGTGTATATTTGTGTCTGCATGTGTTTGTGCACATACATGCGTGCACATGCAGGCATGCCATAAGCTCCTCTGTGTATGTATACTGTATGTATGTATAGTGCTGTGTGTACATGTGTGTGTATTATGCTCCCTGTCCTTTCTATACTTGCCTCTTGCAGTCTGTTGAATCTCAAAGCCCCACTAAAATGAAATCCCCTTCCCCTCCACGCTAATTTTATTTGTCAACTGGGACATGTTATACTGTTGGAAACTATGGTTGTAACTTTGTGTGTGTGTGTGTGTGTGTGTGTGTTTCAGGCCAAAGGGAAGGAGCGACAGTGGTTGAAGAACCAGGCTCTGGGTGAACTGGACGATGCTAAAATCATCGATGGACTGACCGGAGAGAAAGCCATATATAAACGCAGGGGAGAATTGGACCCAGAGGTGTGTGTGTGTGTGTGTGTGTGTGTGTGTGTGTGTTTGTGCTTGTGCATATGTGTGTGTGTGTGTTCATACACAT
>CABFOQ010045208.1:3388-15107 GCA_900660455.1 Gephyroberyx darwinii | reverse complement strand
ACACACACACACACACACACACACACACACACACACACACACACACACACACACACACACACACACACACACATTACACAAACAGATACATATACTGTACTGTTCCACTGACACCCATGGGGTCTGTAGTCACCTGCTCTTCAGCGTGCATGAGAGGAAGAATCAGGGCGAGCGAGAGACAAGGGGAGGAGCTAAGAAGAAAAGAATTTGGTCACTTCCTTTTCTTGAAAGTCTGAGTGGGAGCATCATCAGTTGCTTATCCATGTCTGCCCATACACTTATACAGTAATAGCTTTCAGAGAGATACAATGAGAGCTGCTGTTTTAACACATGTACACACACACAGAGAGTACAGTACGTGATACGAGTACTCAAAACCTCAGCACTGAACACAATACTTGACAGACAGAACTGAAGAGGACCTATCCAAAAATGGATAGGTATGAAACCAATGCACTGTGATCATAATGCAGAGAGAGTTTCATAGTGGGTAAATCACTGCATCTCTCTCCAAACACTAGCCAAACTACACATATACCAGGAAGACAAACAAATACACACAAGTTGGTTAAGCTTCTACTCCTTTGAATGAGCTACGAGCTTCCATCTAAACCAACTGAACACTTTTAATTTGGTTGGCAGCGCGGCCATCTGTCATGCTGCCTAGCGCAGAACTCAGGATTTGAGACTGGAGAGAGAATAACCCCAAGAGGAGCCTAGCATGCTTGTGAGCACACAGCTACACACAAAACATTGCAGATGCGCACATGTACACGCAAACAGGCGTACATGCCAACACACAGTGATAGTAAGAGGTAGTCAATTTAGCGATCAACATATTTCTCTATCATGATGCAGGGTAGAAAGTTAAATATTGTTCATGAAAACTAATCAGATGGTAGCTCCACGGTAGAAACTGAATCCAAATAAAAGTGTCCACCAGCCACAATCTGTCTTTTGGAGCTATCTTGGAGCCGTCATTCCACCAGTCCAAGTGACATTTCTTTGCGCGGGTCTATTATGTTTAACTGACTCTATCCTCTCCTCCTCCATGACAGTCTATTATTATGACTCAGGAATAATCACTAATACGTTCCTTTGAAGTGCCACAAATTGCTGCAGTCTGCCGCGTGGTGATTCAATTTAATATTGCTCTACCAAGTCTTGTACTACATTGTTGAGTCATTAGGCAGCAGGTTGGGACCAATAAAGATAAGGGTATGAAGGAAGCAGTGAAACAGTATGCTATCTGCCTGGATTGTCTAATTTGAAAAAACATTCACACCAGCACACCTACGTGTACATAATGGTGACTGTCTAACTACAGCAACCTCACCTATCTGCTCTGTTTGCAACCATGATGTAAAGCAACTAACAATTTATGAATGAAGTAGGGGAACTCATGTTTCGCAAGAATATCTTCATTTTAGCGAAGCAGATCACATTGATCACACTTCCTTCCTCATTCTGATTAATCATTTCTCCTTTCTAATGATGAGGAATTATAGCATTTTATTCAAGAGTCAGTCAAAGTTTATGTATTTTTGTGCAACTGACTCACTGTCACAACCAACCAACTACATTGTCACAAAAGACGTTGTTTCTCATCTAAAGACTTCTATAACCTTGTAGTCTTACACTGTAGACATTAAGACAGCCAATAATCTTAATGTCTACGGTTTAAGACTACAAGGTTATAGAAGTCTTTAGATGAGTTGTGATGCAGTAGTTCAAATAAATGAAAACTATAATCATTCTTGAGGTACACACACAGTCATGGACCAGTTTGTGAATAGTAAAACCAGACATCACACCACCAGTATTTGGTGGGATTGAAATTCAGGGTTAGGATTAGTGATAATTAGTTCATAATAATATAGTCCAGTAGTGGTCAGTGCTACATTTCTAAGGCCTTCTTGTTCAAAGCTCCTGGTGCCACTTGAAACTCTAATCAAAGAGATAATAAGTAAGACTTTTGCTGCCCCACAGCACAAAATGACCATAATATATCTGGGGGATGACAGGACTGTTGATCAATACCCAATGATTCAGCTATTTCTTTGCCTGGTGCTGAGATTTCCGTGTTTCAAAACTCACTTTCCCCTACTCTGTTCTGGAACAAATAACTGCCAACACACTGGCATTTCAAGACCCGATAAAGGTCACAGATGACTTATTGCCCCTTTAAGACAAATAGGTTTTCAAACATAGAATTCTTGAAACATTCTGGACAGCAGCAAGACTACGAAGGATTATTTAAAGCAGATGGAAACCAGACATGGCAAACTACACAAACATGGAGTCATGCTGCTTTTCGAGCCACGTCCATGAATAAACTGCAGCTGGTTTGTTGGTAACAAGAAGCCTAACACCAGAGGCACACAGAATCTGAACCACAGCTGCCACGGATGACAGCGTTCTCTCTTGTCATTTTGGCTTGTGGCAGGGTTTTAGGTGAGTGAAAAACAATGTACAGGGTTAGCTAGGGTTAACCCCAAATCTATCCTTTCTAGTGACTGAGATTTAACTGGATGTTAAGCCATTTGGACTTTTTAAAACCATTCCATCAAAATGGCTCCCCGGACAAGTTGAGGCTTGTAGGTTAAATGGGCAAATTCAAGAGAAACTGCCCATATTTGGGAGGATTATGCTCGGAAAGTTGTGGTTTGAGGCGGAAATCTTTGGGTTCTCCTCCTTCCTTCTCCTTTTTGTCCCTGCTGCATTGACAGTCTGTACTGGAGAGAATGGAGGGAGGGGAAGAGATGTCAAGCAACAGAGAAAGATGACTCATTGGGTAGAGTGATCAGCACATGATATTGAAAGAATCATTGCATTTCTGTTGAGGATTCATACCAAAATTCAAACAATAAACATGTTTAACGCTATTATCTGGGGAATGTAGTTTACTAGCCCTGTCAATAACGAACTATAACATGAATGTAACTATTAAACATAGGCAACCATGTGGCCTTGTGTGGCCTATACCCACTGTAATTTACTTTACTGTTATTAACAGTGATAGCAGTTGTAGACGTCCCGTGGATTAAAACTACGTTTACCTTTTAGAGTTGAAGCTGCATTGCTGCATAGCAAACAGCTAAAAAGTAAGACTTTTATAATGGCTTCATCTGTATAGGCCTCAATTTTGTGTATATATTTCTTGTCGGTTAGCTCTGTCAATGGCATGATGAAATCACCGAGAGGAAATGGCTGACTAAACAATTTCAACTTAAGGTTTTCCTAGCCCCCACCCTGCAGACACTCACAATCACAGATCCGGTTAACTCAACCTGGTTCCTCTTTTTAGGGTATAAAAGCAGGGGCTCTGGTCCAAGGAGATCAGTCGTCTCCATCTGGCCAGATCAAGCCCTCTGCCTCTGCAAAGAACCTCTGCAAAATCTCAGTCAGCAACCATGCAGCTGTGCATCAGAAGACTGGCATGCCTGGCTCTCTTCTCCGGGGTTCTGGCACTGATGGTAATGGGATCTGGTAAGTCACCTCTCAGGGATCCTGCACTGTCAATCCAATTGCCTGCTCCAGGACAGCTCCATCATCATTTGATAGGAAATAGTAACTTGGCATATAAATCTGAAATGGTTGAACTGTGGAAGAAATTGCAGGCCAACACTATATTTATGTATTTTATGGAAAGGATTTCATGCTGCCAATGAAGGAGGCATGTATGTTAATGGAAAATCCTTGTTTGTTTCATCAGAGGGAGGAAATAAGATACACAATTGCTGCACTGAGGTCTCCATTAGCAACATTACTGCTCCCATTATCGGCTACAGGATCCAGAGGAAGAACCTACCTTGTGTCCGCGCTGTCGTGTAAGAACCACCCTCCTTATTTTGTTCACTGTAAACACATGGGGCAGGGGTCTCAGATTTTACACCACTGAAAATCTTGAAAATACTATAATTGCTGAGCATATATTTTTGGATTCCTTATATATTAAAATAGTTCAAATTTTCCTTTTTTTCCACTCAGCTTTGAGACCACAGAGGGAATTGTCTGCAGCCACTGGAAACAGGACTGGGTCTATCAGACGATCAAGGAACTAGAGTAAGCAGGCCTTGTTTCACTCTGTCAGTCTCTAAACTCATACTAAGACAGCTAACATCTCTGTATGAACCATATACCATACTAACTGCTTGACCATTTTCATGCACTGCTCAGGAACAAAACAATGTGTTATTTTATTTGTTATTGCTTCTTGTATGCTCATGTCTGTGTGTTTTACAGGGATGCCCGCAGAGCTAAGAAAAACACTACCCCTACCAGCGCTGCAGCATAGAAAGCACTCTTCATCAGCATCCTGGTCATCATGAATCTCTTCAGCCAATTGCCTCTGAATTAATTTAAGTTATTTAAAATGCTTCTTAATGTTATTCTGGAATATTTATTATTTATTGCTGGGAATATTTATTGGCTTTTCTTGCCATTTATCATTTCATGTCTTTCCTCATAATTTCCTGCCTGTGCTATTTCTTCAATGTTAATATCAGGCCAAAAATGATAAAAGATGCAAAAAGCTTCCATGATGTAGACTGCAGGACACTGTAGCCTTCTGTTGTTTGCTATAAACCAAATAAATGTTCATATTCTACACTTGTTGTTTGCATTGCTTAATATTGGAAATCAAAGGGATCCGTGCTCTTATCTTCATTACTCTTAAACATCAGATGGCATAGGAAGATCATACCCAATGTTGCACTGGTTGGGAAAGTTAGTTTATGACGGATCGTTTCCGCCATCTTGTGGAACCTCATATTACTGCAGCGTGATTTTGCTGAGGAATGCGTGTCATTGTAAGAGTCACCTTGTCAGGCTGAAGCATCAACCCTTTTGGGCACCACGCTGAACTGGCACAAGAGGTTGCCCCCCTGTCAGTCACATCATGCATTTGCATCAGCCTGGAGGGGATTCACCAGCACAGCTCATCAAAAGGGTTTTGATGACATCTTCCAACAGATGTGCTGGCTACAACCTCCTCTAAATATAGCAGGCACACACATCGTGCCACTAAACATACGCCTTACACCATGGAATGCAGTAGTTCCACTTAGGTTGCACAGGTTTTGCAGCTGTTATGGTGGGCTTAGGACATATCTCCTTTATTGAAGTTACAACATTCACAGTGTGGTGTGCCTTCACCGGGGAGTCAGGTTAATATATTGCTTCTTTTATATAATTATAATGTTTTACAAAATGTGTTGAAAATACTAATTTCTGAAATGTTGCAGTCAATCAACCAGGGTTACATGTTGTACAAGTTACAAGATGTAACACCTTTCAGTGAGCTAATGTGGTAGATTTGACATGATATAACTAATCAAACATGGACAATAATTTGGTAGGATTGTGGAGTAAATCATATTTATTACTCTTTCTGAGAAACACGGTCAGCACATTTCAGCACATTCAGCAGATTCACATTATATATATGTTTTTAGGGACTTGAGGGTTGTTAGGGAAAAGCGCAGTCAGAAAGCATCATCAAAAAACATTTGTTAAATGACTGAGGACATAGCCAACATCAATGGTCACCAAGCGGTTCTCCTGAGGGGCCCCTGAGGCATCTTTAGGGCCAACGTTGCTTAGCCTTTATGCCAGTAAAATGGCAATAGGCTCATTTTATCTCTCAAATTGGTCTTTTAATAACATCATTTATTTAACTCCAACTCTCTGAAGCCTTACATGTTTGGAGGCCCTCTGGTGTTGCCACAGGCCACAGGTTGGGAACCACAGTGTGGTGCTGTTGCCAGTGCTAATAGAGAGCAGTGCTGTTGGCGAAACCGAAGAGGTTTGGGAAGGTTCCTGTGCCCTCGAAGAAAGATCCACTTGCAGTACTGGTTCCACTTCTCTTTGTCATGGCTTCACTGGTGGTCTTGGACATCTTCTTCAGTTTTGAACTATAAAATATAGAAGTGTCACTGATACTGCTCAAAAGACAAGACAACATCCTGTTGACACTAACCTGTTTAGAAAAAAACATCCTGCTGTTAAGCTCCGGGTCTAAAAACAATACGTATCTCAAAGTGAGCAGGGTTGGCATACCTGAGTCGGGCCAGAGCTTTCCTCACCCAGTCATCCCTGGGGGTGGCACATATCTTCCTGTTCTTAATCGTGTAGAAACTACAACAGTGAACACACACATCATCTTCAACAGTGTGTGTGAGGGTTGTGTGTTTTAAAGCAATAAAGAGAGAGAGAGATAGGTCGAAGCAGACGTGTCTGCTTTTCAGATAAGAACGAGAGAGAAGGAAGAGGAGAGAGAAGATAGGGAGGCAGCTGGTTTGGGGCATTAAAACAGGCAGTATGTGCAGAATAATCACAATATCCTAATATCATAGAGAGCGAGAGAGAGAGAGTCTTACATGATAGCGTTGATGTGGCAGTTTTCCCAGGAGCTTTGTTCTTTGAAGCCCTTTATAAGGTGGAAGGCCAAAGGCTTCCTGGTGTAACTCCTACAACAGGCAATGCTCGAACGACCATCTAAACACACACACACACACCACATTACAAAGTGCATCTCACAGTGGTGTACCATTTCTCGCCACACAACCCCAATGTAACCTCTACTGTGTGTGTCACAGGTGACTGCTAACCCACCCAAAGTGTTCTCGCTTGGCCTTCACATCCACAGTTGATATTAACGATGAGCAGGTAAAAGGTGACCAAGTAAACTTACGGGCAGCTGGAGCAGAACCGAGCAGGCCCAGGATGCAGCAGAGGAGCACTGTTGTCACGGTGACCAGACCTCTGGGAGCCATGTTGACAAGATCAAGGATCAGAAGACAATTTACCAAATACCTACTCTCTACTCATATATATCCCTACCTTCCTACGTGTGTGTGTGTGTGTGTGTGTGTGTGTGTGTGTGTGTGCATGTGTGTGCCACCGTTCATGTTCTTTGTAATCTGTGGCTCGTAAATTGAGGACAGGAAGCCTACTATTGCATCATGGCAGACAAAGATGCAGACATTGCAGTTTCCTCACAAATTATGCCTCTACTGTACCATTATGCAACGCCAAGACCTGTTTATGTGGGCCTACTGTGGAACTGGTGCACTGATGCATTAGGTTCATATTATCTCCTTGGGCTTTCATCTATATTTATGCTATCTGGGTTAATAAACCTGCTGTGAAGTTCTTCATGTACAGTACAGCAGATCCTAATGTTCACGCCTTCTTTGCTTCATTTCTGCAATTCTCCCCGCCTGCATCACTGTAGACCTCAATGCAAACGTGTGTCTAAAGGACATTTGCTACACAAAATGTCATGCTCATCTCGTGTCATATATTGAATGCTGTTAACAATAACGAGTCTAATATCAGTCGTCATAATTTGACATTGCAGCCAGCATGTTTTACACACTCAGCAAGCTGGGTGTTTTGTGGTGAGAAGCGATGAAGTATGAGAGGCTTGTCAAAACCCCCCTCCTCGTTAGCATGACCTATTTACTCCGCAGAAAGCTGACAACTCCAAATCCAGCTCAGCTGACCTAGATAGGCACAGCATGTGTAAGTTATCCACACTCTCTCTATACATCCCCAACACTAGATCTCCAAATTGTAAATGATCAGTTGTGAAAATGAACGGTCCCAGCACAATAAAGCACTGTTACCTCTGCGGCATCATGGCGCCCATCACGGTCATCGCTATTATTCCATTTACTAGATGTCATAGCAGATAAAAAATACATCTACATTGAATCTAGACAATATGCCAAGCAACATATAAACACAAGTGAAAAGCACATAGAGGTTGTGGGAAAAATCACATTGCATCCCTTTGTGGACATGTGTACACTTAAAGGTGAGAATCTGTTGATCCCTAAAGGAGAAATTTGTCTTTTTACTTGACCCCTTCTGAAGAGAAGTCAGAGCGCAGGTCAGCTACAAAACAGCACCATTACAGCTGCTAGGGACCCGGCGTCTTGCTTCAGCACACTTCAGAAGGGCAGATGCTTCCTATCACTGTGGCTCGAACCCAAGCCTTTCAGTTGAAGGACAGCTTCCCCACTCAATACACCACCCTGGGATCATTTGGTGTAAATGAAACGATACTGTACATGCTGGAAATGAGTTGAAGAGTCATCTAAGTCCCTGCTGTATCCCCAGACATTAGCTGCAGGGACTCTTAAGGCATTCTTCTGAATTAATTAGAGAGGAAAGAAATGAGCTGAATGGTCAAATTGCTGCAATATTTTAGAAACTGTGTTGCTGAGTTGCTGTGGTTATGTTCATAGTTTACGCCTTTCTGTAGGAATAAGATAGAGGAAAACACATTCTGTTAGCTGTAGTATATTTTCTCTATTGGTGTATATTTGCACATTTAGATTGAGTCTATATTTGGATGAAGTTGATGTAGTTTACTGCTGGTTAGGTCTATTGCAGCCCAGGCATCACCTCGTCTGGACCAAACATGAAACCGCAACAAAGTGAACTTTACCACTTTGTTACAATTTCAGAGATCATGACTCATGATGCCCTCCTCCTTCTACGCCCCAGTTAGCAGTCCTACAACTCAGTTTGCCACATCACATGGACTCATGCCGCTTTTGATGCTGTCCAACATCAGTTGTTATTACCATCTTGGCCAGAGGGTGGCAATGTTGCTACGGACTAGTCCATTTTAAAGCAAGTCCAACACGACAGATATTGAGTGGATGTGTAACAAATGGACTTCGGGGCCTCTTCTCATCTCACAAATCAACCTAAATAGCTACAAGCACAACATGAGGATAGTGATATGCCAAAGGGAATCTAGGAGCATGTCTGCTCCCAGATTCCCTTTGGCATATCACTATCCTCCTTTGGCAACAAGCAGCAATAAATTCAGCAGTAGGAGTAGCAATACATTGGGAGTCACCCAAAGGTTCTGCTGTGGCCACTATTCTAGCACAGATCATGATAGAAACACTGTTACAGATTTTGTTCATGTCCTGGCTTCTATATCATCCTTTTTGCTGTCTTTCTCTGTGGTGTTTGTGCGTACGCATGTGTACGTGCATGTGCGCGCATGCATGCGTGTGACCTATCGCGTCTGATGATAAAGGAGAGGTGACACAATGATAAACTGAGCAGTCATCTGGTTTTACAGCCTAATCCCTAGTAATCCTCCCTATAACACAGCCTCTTATCTCTGTTCTTTCTTCCTCTATGAAAGACACAGAAGCACACACACACACATTCATGCACTAACACACACGCAAAGACACACACCTTCCCATGTGCAAATTCTAAATAATACAAGGAGACTTCAGAGGAAACACCTTGTAACCATCGCTCATGCTGATACCAGTTTCTCTCATCTTCTTCTTTCTCTCTTTCTCTCTCTCATATGGAAGATATTATTAAAATAAAATGAATCACATTTTTTGGTAGAGGAGATGAAAACGGAGACGAAAAAGCTGCTCTGTTGTTTGGCCAAAGCTTCCTTCCTCCCTGGGCCTCCCTCCTGCTGGATGGATGGCAAGGATGGATGGCAAGAAAAGGAGGAAGGAGGGGGGAAGAGAGGAGGGAGGGTATGGGTAAAGAGAGGGGGTCGCCATTGAGTTGTCCGCCCACACAAAGCCCCCTCCGGTCACCTGCGTGGGTTTGGGCCAACAGAAGGCAAGGATCCCCACACACCACACACACAACAAACACATGCACACACGCAGATAAAAAGACAGCAGTATAATCCCTGTGACAAATGTGGCACAAGCGCTTGGGATGAAAAAAAAACAACCCTTTAAGTTAGCAGGAAACTTCCTTGAAACTACAAACAGTGGCATTGTCAGTGGAGGAGAGTTAAGGAAGCGAGGCAACCGACAGATGAAAAGCTCTCAAAGTACTTGGCTGTGGCACGGGCTACAAAGAGTGCCTAGATTATCACAATTAGCATTGTTCAAAACTGTCAAACCCATGAGGCACTAAAAACAAAGCGTTCTCCAATACTTTATTGAGAAGTTAGGAGGAATTACTTGATATATAATTATGTGAGCCCGGCAGATTCTGTCCTCGCCCACATCCCATCTGCCCTATTTGTCCAGAGAGTGGGTGATTGAAGTAGCTGCGGGGAGGATGGGGAATTATTGTGAAAAATTATAAGAAAACTTGTGATATAACAGTCTGAGTTGCACTTCTGCTGTTCAGCTGACATTGTTACATCCACGGCCTCTGAGAGAATGAGCGGAAGAACGCGAAGAGTTGGGGGGGAAAATATAGAATAAAAGACCTCTCCGACATTAAGCAGCGCCCAGAGGTATTTTGGACCGGCAGAGCTAACTCCGGGCCACGGAGACCCCCGGAGGATAGAGCGAGCGAGCAGAGGTGAGGAGAACAGAGGAGGGGAGTGGAGGGTGGTAGAGAGAGGAGTATTTTTAGGGTGGTCTGTTATCTGGGTCTGCGGAGACGGGGTCACGCGGTATCACTGCCGGGTCACATCGCTGAAGGGAGAAGCAGCATAGGCTCTCCACAGGGACAAGAGATAAGGAGGGAGAGGAGGGATGGGGATCTCTCTCTCTCTCTCTCTCTCTCTCACACACACACACACACACACACACATCTATGGAGGCACACTCAGAAACACATACGCACATGGACAGAAACACACACTGCAGCTTCTCTCTCACACATACACTCACAGACACTTGCAAACACTCACACATGTTCAAAGCTGAAGTCAGGATGGAGCCTCAGGGGTCAGCAGGTGACCTCAAAGTGTGTTATTGCTCTAGTGACTGACAGACAGAACCAAGACCGTCTGGGAATCTCTTCTCCTCATCTCTGTCTTTATCTATTTCTCTCTCTCTCTCTCTCTCTCTCTCTCTCTCTCTCTCCTCTCTTTCTCTCTCTCTCTTCCTCTCCCTCCCCCCCCCCCCCCCTCTCTCTCTCCCCCTCATCTCTCTCTATCTATTTCTCTCTCTCTCTCTCTCTCTCTCTCTCTCTCTCTCTCCTCTATTGTAGCCCTCTGAAGATGTAAATGCCAGCAGAACAGATGGATGGAGAGAACATCTCATCACTGTGACACCATGTTTATGCAATCACAGATGCACACACAAAAACACAGTGTGCACACACATATACACTCTGAACTAAGAGGCTGATGGTTATTTCTTCAGGCATCAAAGCGAGCGCACAATGAACGGCACGCACACACACACACACACACATGAGCGCGCACGCACTTTCGGTGCCTCCTGTTTTTGATGAAACCTTCTGTTCTCTACTTGCTTTGTTTATACTGAACACACGCGTCCGTACACACAGAGGCACATCCACACAGACACGCTAGATAGATGCACAAAGATGCACACGCGCAAAATGAAGGCGCACGTGCACGTGTGCCCGAGTTACTCGCCAGACTAGCAGCTGTTATGCAGAGGACTGGGTACTAACGAAACGCCTGTGACATGCTAATGACGCTTTGTCGACCCAAGGAGTGCAGCCACACACACACACACACACACACACACACACACGCACCAAGTTCATCCTCTCAGAGCTTCCGGAGAAAATCAGTACCTACTCTTTCCTTAAACTGTGTTCCATTTGATGCTTGGCCGGCTTGAATATGACTTTGGTTAAAGCTTAACATTTTTAGTGTGGGTGGAAAGGGAGGGTGGGCTCCCTTTCCACCCAATCCACAACCCCCCTCCCCTCCACCTCTCTGAAAAAGTGCAGTCTCCAGCAAATGTCCTGCTTCTTTGGTGAATCTTGTGTACTT
>CABFOQ010045201.1:0-11140 GCA_900660455.1 Gephyroberyx darwinii | reverse complement strand
TCTAGACTGGACACAGGTTGTGTTTTTACAGCTCAGTGCCTTCTGTCCTATGTGTGGGTCACCCCTACACCCGTCCTTTGTAATTAATGCCTCAGCATGGCTGGCTGGGCTCCACATGCCCAGCATGTTGTTTCTGGCCTCCACCTCAAAGGGCCTAGATCTAAAGCCTACAGCTAACGATCACACAATCAAATCTCAAAAGTCCCCACAATATTACTCAGAATTAATATCTTGTAATGTGGGTGGGTAAGCGTGTGCGTGCCACACACACACACCTTTTAAAGTGTGTGTGCAAGTGAAACTAATTACTTGGCTCCTCTGCTTCTTTGAGGCATTTCAATCTGCAGAGGTTTGAGTGAACGTCCCATGTTAACCCCTATACTGCTGTGTGTGTGTGTGTGTGTGTGTGTGTGCGCGCGTGCATGTGTGCGTGCACTACTCACTGCCTCCCTCCAATGGCTGGCTCTAGCACGTATCTGTCAAAGTACAGTCGCACCAGCCTCTCCCTCTCCTCTGGACCCGGCAGGGCAAAATTCACAATTTCATCTATACGGTCATTTATGGCCCAGTCAAACTGCTCTGGTTGGTTACTGGCCAGCACCATCATAAACCTGCGGGAGAAGAACAGAAATCAAGCAGAGTCAGAGTATGACTGGAAAGCAGCAGGTACACATTTAAGGTTTGTTTTGGGTATCTCACAACTCCAAAACTACAGAACGGGAATAAACACTTACTTGTTGCTCTGCTCTCCAGTGCGATACAAGAATGCGTTCAAAGTGGCTCTAAGGTCTTCACTAATCTTCTCCTGCACACCAATAAACAGCAGATTATGTAATAAAGGAAAATGTACAGTTAATGTTGGAACAGCTAATGGAAGAATATAAAATTTTGATATTTTGCCAGGAAACCAACAGGCTCTGGATAATGAAACACACACACTTACAGTGGATCTCTTGCGAAGGAATGCATCAGCTTCATCAACAAAGAGCAGCAGTCTGTGAGAGACATGATATGTATTGATGATACTATAATTGATGAGAACAGTAATGCTATATATATATATGCACATAATCTTAGTTTCCATTTCATTTGGTAACACCGAGGTATGTTCATGGTGTAGTTATCTTCTGTAGCATACCCTCGGCGACTTGTGTTAGCCCAGTCGAAGACTTTGTGCATGGCAGTCACACCATCACGGCCCATGGGTGCCACATCACCACCCGTCATAATGGCATAGTCCATCCCAGAATGCATTGCCAGCTTCTACTCAATATAAAGAGAAACACCTCACAGTTAGGCAAAGCATCACCTCCTACGTATCCAAGTTGATATCGTTGATGTTTTTCTCACTGATCTAATTCTGTGGGCGTACCTTGGCGAAGAGAGTTTTCCCAGTGCCGGGAGGGCCATACATGAGAATGTTCCTGTAAAGGCCGTGGTTCTGCCTTGTATTTCTAGTTGCTATGGCAATGTCGCGCACACGCTCTTCCAGGGTAGGCTGAGGACAGAAAAAGGCATCAGTTTCAGGTGGTTACAAAGTGAAAAATAAAAAACGTGCGTATTTGTTACACCCTTCCAAAATGTGGTGCAGCGACTCACAAGCTTTAAATGCTGCCACTTACACTGAGCACAACTCCCTCCAGGGCGTCCTGAGGTTTGCTCTTCAGCCGTTTTGCCGTCTAAGTGGTGGAGGAGGGACAGGGGAGGAATTAGAAAAGACTAAAAAAAGTCAAATGGAAAACATCTATGCTGAGGTTCAACGGAGCAAGCACAGTGTTAACTAGGAAACAAAGCGAATTCCTCATAGCTACCTTGACAGGATGCTTGATTGCCTCTCCCACAGTGATGCGGGACGTCTCCCTGACCAATGACGGCTTCCCAAGCCTCGCTTCAATGTAGCGCCCCGCCACCGCAGTTGCATTCCGGGCTGAATACACCCCCACAGCTAAAAGGGTCAATCCTGCCACCTGGTGATGTGAAGGAACAACATGCACAACATTCAAAGATCCAACACAATATTCGTCACCGCAAAAGGACCGGATTAAAATTACACTCACAATAACATTTGTTTGGGTCTTTACACCTAAATAAGCTTCATTTTATAGTAGTGATGCTTTGAGTTGGAGCAGAAAATTCCTCTGGGCAACTCTTACTGTTTTTTCATCAGTGAAATTCAGTGGCATACCACGTAAGCAACCATTATCTTGTATATTCATCCAAATAAAGTGATGTGGAGGGAAACTGAGGTCTCACCGTGGCTGTGATTTTGTCCTTGTCTGACACAAAGGCCCTGAATCCCTCTCCAAACACGGCGCCTGCAGTCCTAAAAGCAAACACATATTTACAGTCATACATACGTACCCTGAAAATGTATATGTTACCATGTGTACAAGATTTTGAGACACCAAAGAGTAAATAAACCCTCAAGATGATGTTAGCGTGAGATGATTTTGGGACACCGAGAAATATCGCAATCAATCAAGAGGATGAATCGTCTTACTTTATGGACTCCAGAACAGTCTGTCGGTGTTCTGCTGCCTTCAGTCGGATCTGCTCGCGGATTATGTCGGCATTCTCTCTCTCCACGCGGGCTCGGGCTTTAGCCTCGGCCTCAACGCGTAGAAGCTCATTCTTGTGCCTCAGCTCCATCTCGTGCTCTATCGTTGCTGAAGACACCATGACACAAGACAAGCACGTAAAGTTCCCCTCAACAGTCTCGATCAATAAGCTTCCACAAGATTCTGTCATTTGCGCTACAGTGCAGAGCCAAGTCCATACCTTTCCTCATGGCCTCCTGCTTCTGTACTGACTCCTCCTGTTTGCGAAGGTTCTCCTCATTCAGGATTTGCTGCAGGAAAAAGACACTTCTCAGATTTGTACTACACTTCAGTCAATAAATGTTTTACATACAGTGTCCAGGAGGTGGCCTCACCTGTTGCCTGAGCTGGTCCTCGTATCGCTGTCTGGCCAGTTTATCCTGGTACTGAGCTCTCTGTGGTGGGACAGAAAAGAGACGAACCACAGTGACGACTATGCAGCACCCCCTGCTAAACTATATCACTCAACCAACTGGTCTAGTTCACTGCTGCACCTAGCCTGCATTTTTTACTTCAAATTGTAAAGGAGAAGAAAAAGCGATCTCACATTTATCGCAGCACTTTCTACTAATTCTGTTGTAACCAAACCCTCCTGATGCTTTATTCTCACCGCTTGATGCTGCTTGGTCTCCTCGTTGAGTGTTTTCCTCCTCTCCTCTGCCTGGACTCGTATCTGGTCACCTTTGAGCTGCTCAACTGCTGCTTCATACTCCTATCACCACGACACAAAAAGGAAACAGAGACAGCATCACAAGGAGCGCCAAACATCTATTAGACCCAAGCACGATATCATCAAAGACTTACATGCATTGCGTCCCCATCAGTGACTTGTTGGTCTAACTAAGTCCTCAAGCCTTTTCAAACCAAGAATACTCAAATGCATACACATTAGGCCAGGGCCCTTCATCTTATTAGGCTTTATTTCAGGAACCCCAGTCTGAAAACTTTTGTTTATAGATTTTCTTTAATACCCTCTCTGACCCGCAGAAGTGAGTGAATCAAAATTGGTATTCTTACACATTCTCTATTTGATGTAACTGAATAGTAGCAAACTGAATTTCATTTTCTGGGGAAGCCCTGGGGTCTCACCTTACGTACACCAGATGAAAAGAGTGAGGCATCACTTTCATAACAATCTGTTGAGCAAATTTCACAGTATCTGTTGTACCTTCATTTTGCTCTGGTGCTCCATCTGAACGCTCTGCTCCTGCATGCGAGCCAATTCCAAAGCCTCCTTGGCATGTCCTGAATTGAGGTGAGAGTAGAGGGGCAACACAGAGCTCAAAGGTACGGTTGTTTTTAAAACCCTAGCAGATGAATGTCACAATATCACAACATCCAATGTTAGGCTATCTGCCATGATAGTGAGGTGACAAGTGTAAAAAAAAAAATTAAAAATATATAAAAACAGTTAGTAAGCCATTGAAATGATTTGACTCAGGTGAAATGTGGGTGATGCAAGCCAGATAGCAAACTGATGACCTTTGAACCTGTCCCCTTGAATGAAGGTGAGTAGTGAGTGGAGCACAACGTTACCCACATAGCCAACCAATAGGTTTATGATGCCAACAGCGTATTGATACTGCCTGCTGGTGTGGGCCATTTTACAACATGTTACATCAGCAAACATCTTGTAAAACGTTGCATCACTGAGGCGACCACTACCATGAACCAGTGCGTGTGAGAGGGAAGCATGATGGTGGGGCATGCATCTCCTGACTGATGCCTGATGATCCATGACTTTCAGTGGGCAAGTGACAGTGTGCCAAAGACATGCGGTTTAATCTGGAGAAAGGCTCGACATTACACAACTATGTGCCACCCTGAACACTTACGAGATTTGTCGAGGTCTTTGGCTGCCTGAGCTGCTCGCTCCAGCCCGGTGGGATCGAAGTTGCTCCATTTGTCCTTGGGTTTATCTCCACCGCCACTGGAACCTCCAGCCGGCGGAGGAGGTGGAGGCGGAACAGGGAGTGCAGACGGTGCTTCAGGTTGCCCCTTGTTCAGGCCAAACAGCCACGACATTTTGCTTACAGTAGATAATACACTGTTTAGTTAGGCCGGCCTGGGACGTGAGGCTCTAGCTGCTGTACAATCTGTCAGTTCACTTCCTCCACACGCGTGTCACGCCGCAACCGTTTGCGCACGCGCATCATACAGTAGCTGTTGCCCTGAACAACGGCAGCTCCGATTGGTTAGCGACAAGTACTTCGTCTTCTTATTGGTTGTTTCAACGACTCCTCAGCAGAGGTCAATCATGTAGCCCCACCCACTAACCATACGGTGGCCGCAGAGGACAAAGAAGTAATAATACGCCCATGCACAGTTATCACAATTACACTAGTTATATCATGCTGTTTTGTAACTCATACTTTTAAGTTGAACGTGAAAGCTACACATGTGCAGGAAATTAACTCATTAAAATGAAATCTTCTAACTAATGGAATCAGCAAAAGTTCAACATAGGACTGAATTTATAACAAAATGTTTAATGAACTAAAACATTTTATGAATACACTTTCACCAGAAGAATAGGTGAAATACAAATATTTACAAAAAAACAGAAGGCATTACAAAGTGAAGTTGAGAGAATTCTTGCTCCCTACCACCAGTTAATCCAACAGCAGAGCATGATGCCTTAACAAATGGTGTATATGGTATACAGAGTTAGGATCATGGAAAGATATAGTCACATCCTCTAACATCATCTTGAGGGACATTAGGAAGGTTGCTGAGGAGCATCAGGTTGGTACCACTGCAGCAGGGATTCTCTGGTATTGACTGGAGAGGTGTTTGACTGCGATCAATTACAAGGGACATGAGCAAGTCTGTCTATGGACCCGCAGTCGCTATGCTGTGTAGTGTCAGCTGCCGTCTTGGATTATGGCGATGTGCATGCAATGACTATCAGAACATAGAATTACATTTCTAACATTATAACATTGGGCTCTGAATCAATTACAGTATTATAAGCATATTAATTTACCTGAACCAGGCTATTCTGAAAGTATTCCAATAAATTGCAACAGTATTAGAGGAATTGCCTATTGCCAACAGCATCATGGAAGCAATGGTAAATGCCAAGGGCGGTAGTGAAAAACCAGATCTCTTGAGTCAATGAGGTCACCGTAGTAGCCATGATGTCAGCAAGTAAACTTGTGATTATCAAATTATTTTCTTTTCATAAATATATTGCTTTCAGCACTGCTCTGACCACCCCGTGGAGGGAGGCAAGTGAAAAGGAGAATTTCTCCTTTGGGGATCAATGGAGCATCACAAAAATCAAGAAAATAACTATTGAACTCCAGTGACCTTTCTTAAGAATTTACTTAGAAGAAGCAACTATTGTGAAGCAAACAATGCAGTTATGTGGTCTGGTTAGCTGTTGCATGTACCATCATCCAAGAGCATTACTGTCTAAGCTACATAGCAACTGGGAGTCCAGAACTTCTGCAGGTCCATTACTTTAGCAAAACAACACGTGACAGGACGCCAGGTGGCTCTTTGCCATCACCCAGTGCAGCATGGAATCCTTCTTCTTGCCGAGCCCGCGCCAGCTTCGCTAGTGAGAGGAATGACCGAGGTTCTGTGATGGCAAGGTCACTAAGAATATGACGATTGACTTGAACACTGCTCTGCATGGGGAGAAAAAAAAGAAATATGTTACATACAGGTTGTGTGAAACGTCAGAAAGCCTAAGGAGTCTCCGACAGCATAAAGAGTGTAGGTAGACCTGGTGGAATGCTGTAACATTCAGCATTGTAAACTGGAAAAAGTCACATGGCGGTTAAGGTCATGTAAGACTACTAACCTTTATCAAGTTGTGCATAAGAGCAGGATACTTCATGCCATGCTCCCGTGATGCTGCTGCAATGCGCGAGATCCAGAGCTGAAGAAATAGAGCATGACATAGCAAACGATGAACATCCAAGAGATTCATTACCTTGATCAATAAGATTATCAATTAATTTGCAAGATATTGACAAGACATTATTAAAACCTTGTGCTCCACAACCCATGTCTAGGCAGACCTGATTTCATGACACCAGGCCACTTGCCTTACTGTAGTGAGGTAATGTAAAGTTATCTGGTTTACGCGCTTAATTTGGATCCATTTGTCAGATATTACAAATGAAGTTTCCTTGACTGGCCGACTCCACACCATGACTGTTATTTGACCTGTAGTAGGTCCTCATATGGTACTGAGAAGCCTCATCATGAGGAGCCATCCTCTGTTCAGCTCCACCCTCAGGTCCTGGCTCTTACCCAGGCCAGGATCATCTTTAGGTCTGATGAAAGGTCTGGACCTTGTCAAATTGAGTTAAACCTCCCAAGTATACTTATCAACCAGTTGTTATAGAGCCAATTTTGTTTCTTACCGTTCTCATGTTACGTTTCTTCAGCTTCCTAGCTTTGGTGGCATAGACAAAAGCTCTCCTGACCGTCCGCACAGCCAAACTGTAGCATCGATTCTTCCTGCCTCTGAAATGCTGTTGGAGGAACCAGGGAGGATGACTAAAACTCACTGTCATCATTAGGATCGTTATATTAGATTAGGATGATGAGCCATCTTTCTTTCGAGGTCACACAGGGCATCTCTAAATAGCAGAAAATTGAATAGACAAGACTAACTTACTAATTCTTCTTTTGTAATTAAGAATCCCAAGTTATCACAGAAGACCTGCCAACATTTCATGATAATTGCACTTGACGACATCCACCATCAAGTGCAATTATCAGCCCATCACTTTGACAGTCGAATGGCTAGCGTTAGTCCTTCTGATCCTGGAAATAGTCTGAGCCTTACCCTTGCATGTTTGAGAACTTCTTGAACCTTCCAGTACCTATCAGGTCCACGGTTTCTGATCCAACAGGACAGCGTCAGAAACACCATTTTTGTTTTCGGGCAGACTCTTTTTTCAGGATTAAGTGACCTTAATCCAGTCCCTACAGTGGCGTGTCAGTAGAGTTGGTTCAATTTCGCACGCCGTCTGACACAGAGGCGCACTGAGTTTGTTCGATTTGTAACACGGAGGATTTTTGAACGGCTTTCTACTGCTCCGCCCGGGCGTGCTAACATAAGAAATCTAAGCAACAACCCGCCACGCCATTGAATCAAACTCACCCATTGTGACTCCGGCGCTTTACTAATACTGTTGGTCCTAGACGAGGTACGTTTGTTTTGGGTTACCGTACATTCGATTAACCCCGAAGAGAAGCGTAGTATGACAGTCTCGTCATGGCTATGCGGCCCGTAGCATGGATGCCTTGTGGGGAATACATAATGGATAGTTTTTTAATGTTGATCATCAAGTCAAAGTACTCGGAATGATTTCATAATAGACAGCACTACTGACGGCCCTGTGTGCTGCTGTAAAACCGGAAGACCCCGGTAAACTGAACACGCGCTCCCAACAGAGTCATGACGTAGCTACGGTGGCTCTTGGGATAGTAAAAACTGGAGGTCAGAGTTTACTCCAAAATGTCGGTTGCTGGTCTCTCGTCCTTGAGTCGCTGTGGCGTCTTAGCATTCCGTTCCCCCGCCGGACTGGTGGTAAGTTGACATGTACAAGAAGTGAAACATTTAGATGAGCTGGCAACGTTAATGCTTGTTAGGCAGATGTATATTTATTGCTCTGTTTGGGTATACAACAGACCCGCGTTTGTTAGCGGAGGGCTCTGTCTATGCTGTGGAGTCTGACAGTTAGGCCACTTAATATAATGTAGACGTAGAGGTCGAACTAACGAAGTACTTATCAAACACGTATCCAACCACAACCTTTAACTGTGTATTTTGTTGTTTGTGTTTCATAAGAGGGTAGAGGGTGAAAACCAAAAGCTAAAACACCCACATGACAGTAGTAACGTTAAACGACTAACCTAACATGTAAACACTGGTCGGCTAGCATTCCTACGGGATAATAGCATTACAGGTGTGGGCGAGCAACTACTTGCACTACTATGCCAATCACTAGTTACAGGCTTTATAATTATATCTTTTTTTAACAAGTCAGTAATACCAGATTACATTAAGAATAAGATGTCCTACAGGACAATGCAGTTGGGTAGGCAGTGATAGAGTGATGGTATTGTAACACTATTGCTAGCTAGAACTCTGTTCAGTCACAAATATGGATGGTTTCTATGTCTAATCATTACTGTCCACTGAAACGTATAAAATAAAAGTACTGATATTAACAGTGGCCTGTAATGGCAAATATATTCTCCCCTTGTCCCTACTGTCAGGCGGTTCGGTATGCCCAAACAGCAGCAGCTCCAGCAACACAGCCCAGAATAAAGAAATTCCAGGTGTACCGATGGGACCCAGACACTCCAGGAGACAAGCCCCGCATGCAGACCTATGACATTGACCTCAACACGTATGTGAAGTTACAGCATTTCCAATTAGCTGTTGCAATGAGGAGGACTTTGCCTCAATGAGCGTAAGCACAGACAGACCTTGGCTTATCTTGTATGTCTACTACAGATTATGGCCTTTTGTTGCGCTGCTAATAGCTCCTACTAATAATAAAAATGGTGATTGTCCTGGCTCTGGTCATGTTCACTTGCACTGATGGAGGCATGGTGCTTAGGGCACTCATAAAATCAGTGGCTAAGTACATGGAAACAGAGGGCATTGTTCACGAACCACACACACACCTACCTCGACCAAATTGCAAAATTGCACAACTGTTTTGCACTAGCTATTATTTCTTGCACTACCTTGTATATTTTTTGTATATTTCTTCTTCTTTATTTTTGGGATTTTTTACAAGGTGTGCATCTCTCTTGCTTTGTACTGCTGCATAACTGCAATTTCCCCTTGGAGACAATAAAGAGCCATCTAATCTAATCTAATCTGATCTAAGAACAGCCTTCAATTGGATTTAACGTAGAGAACTCTAACAACGTGGTGTGTTCCCAGTCCTCTTCCCTCATCTGTTCCTTTAATTAGAGAGTCTCAACTCACCTCTGTTACTGAGAAATTGCAGCCATCAAAAATGCATTGCAGCCATAACAACTGTCAGAGTTTTTCTTATGGATAAGTAGAAAGCATCAGTGATGTTACTTTTACTCTTTTGTGTCTTGAATGTATAGACTCACTGGCTGGCTGTGTTCTTCCTTCAAACAGTTGTGGCCCAATGGTTCTTGATGCCCTCATCAAGATCAAGAATGAGATGGACTCCACTCTGACCTTCCGCCGCTCCTGCAGAGAAGGTCAGTAAGGATCACCTGGTTGGGTCACTATTGAGAAATCAAAGAAAACCTCAGGCTTGTATGTTTAAAGGAATCTTAAGTGATTATATGCAACTAGCATTACCCAAAGTAAGACTGACCTTTTAGTAATAACAAGTTAGTAGTGTTTTATTGTATGGCCTGTAGATTCATACATTTAAAACAACAACATACATTTCTTTTCTTTTATTAATATGCAGCTGCATATTCATTCATTGTGCAGTGAGGTTTTTTTTGTAATTTTTCTAATGTTTAAATGCAGGTATTTGTGGATCCTGTGCAATGAACATCGATGGAGGCAACACACTTGCCTGTCTTAACAAGATTGACACCAACATTAGCAAACCAGCTAAGATTTACCCCCTGCCACACATGTATGTGGTTAAGGATCTGGTGCCTGTGAGTAAAAATCCTATATTATAAATCCTCCTCACCACTGAACAGTTGAATAGGTGGCTACTTCAAGTGACATATATCCATGGTATTCACTCAGTTGTAATCTGATTGATTACAGATTATCTATCAACGAGAGTTAATCAATTTACTGATCACTGAAATTTGAAAATAGTCTGTTGATTGCTGACTAATTTTTAGATAACTCTTGGTTCATTTTTTATTTTTTTAATTAAGAGCTAACTGTTTTGCGTAGGCCTACTTATATGTCAAACACAATGAAGTAAAATTGGATAACTTGCTAGTTAATCACCCACCCTTCAATTTGCCACCCTGTGTGTATCCAATTTCTACAAACATATTTAATTGAGGTTACACTGTGATGGAGCTTTGATTGCAGAATTGTGATTGCAGGATATGAGTAACTTCTACGCCCAGTACAAGTCCATCGAGCCCTATCTGAAGAAGAAGGATGAGTCAAATGAAGGAAAGGAACAGTACCTGCAGTCTGTGGATGACAGACAAAAACTGGTATACAAATATTTACCTTTTTGTGATAAATGAACAGGTAATGAGTTTTCCAGTTGTCACATCTAAAAACATCCTTTATTTCCTCTTCCATGTAGGATGGGCTGTATGAATGTATCCTGTGCGCCTGCTGCAGTACGAGCTGTCCCAGCTACTGGTGGAATGGAGACAAATACCTTGGGCCTGCTGTCCTGATGCAGGTGTGTGTGTGTGTGTGTGTGTGTGTGTGGGGGTGTGTGTGTGTGTGTGTGTGTGTGTGTGTGTGTGTGTGTTTACAATTGAATTCATGTTCCTTTAGGAGTTCACCAGAATGCAACCAAAAGGGAACCCCAGATGGATCCTTGAGGAACCCCATAAAGGGGTCCTGAGTGTTGATGGTACTTCCA
>CABFOQ010045189.1:0-14420 GCA_900660455.1 Gephyroberyx darwinii | reverse complement strand
ATATATATATATAGAACAGGGCATGTCAAATATTTTCGTGTCATGGAACCCCAAATAGACACATATTAGTCCACGGACCTCATTCGATTACATATAGTCTCAGGGGCCCATATGGAAGGATTTCTTTCATTCATTTAATGTTGGATTGTAGATATGGCTACACTGTCCATGGGGAGATGAGAGTGAAACTTCTGATTACAATAGTCATTTTATTACATGCTCTAGGCTAATCGTAGTGAATAAACCCCCTCATGAACCTCCTCAAGGACCCCTGGGTGTCCCTGGACCCCACTTTGAGAACCACTGCTATCAAGGATATGTTGGGCATTAGATTAACATATGAATCCTGTTTAAGGTTGGATTCTTGCTGTAGCTCTGTTCCCGCTGTCCTGGTGATATGCCGGCATCCCTGCTCACTTCACAACAGTTGGTTCCAGTAAAGTCAAGATAATAAATGAATTACAGATCTGTGCCATCTACAACAATTTGTTTCCATTGTATGAAGTCAGGACTAGTGATTATGAGGTGTTCTATCTCCAGCACACCCTAATGTAACTTGACTTAATGTAGATTTTTCAATAACACAGCTGTCAGTCGTTCTTGTGTTCTCAATTTTTTTTAATTGACCAATAACTGTATACAAGATTAAAACTGATCTGCAAAGCTTTGGGTCAGTGAGCCACTTGGGATTCCATCCCGATGACCCGTGTTCACCTGTTGTGCTCGGGGTGGCTACAGTTGGAGCTTGAGGCAGGGATTTAGTCAGGTTTGTGTATGGAGCGGAAGCTGGGTGCTGTGGAGCTTATTATTTTGTTATTTTGGGCTGCTTTTTATCAGCCATTTTTGCTTATAATAGAAGGTAAATGTGCATTTAGATAAATGTTACCTTTATCCACGTTATATAGGGGAAGGTTGGCTAAAGTAAATGTAGACGAAAAGTGAAGCAGTGAAAGTAAATGCAGTTTAAGTAGTTATGATATTTATTTTAAATTAACAAGACTCATGTAAGATTATTGCTTATGTAGTCAGATATACTTACATTAAAGTTAAAATGACAATCATGAAACAATGATGTTGCAGATAACTGCTGTATTCACTCTGGAACTCAGTTGACAGTTTTGTCCCAATGAACACAATGAAATATTGATTTTGATAGAATTTCTCAGCCAAGGCGGCCGACAATTTTTGCTAAGGCTGCCTGCCTTGTCTATAAAGCGCAACGAGAAACCCTGCTGTATTAGTGAGGTGAAAATGGAACCCAAGAGAAGCAGTTCAACAGGCATAATCAGTGCTCAGGCAGAGGGATATTCTAGGGCCGGTGCAACAAGAGCAGGGAGGATTAGGACTAGTTTTAGGGCAACCTCTATTAAGTAAGGCAACTCTGACGGAAGGAAAGATGCTTGTGGAGCAAATACATCAGCAGGAAGAATCAGTAAGGTGTGCTAAGACTGTATCTCAGGCAAACAAAATTACATTGTAGGTGCAAACTATGTTCTGCTACCATCTCCCCAAAATCACAGTCAGTGGAGGTGAGGACCCTTCTGTTCTTCTGACCCTTAATGTTCAGGCATATGGTTCTGGCCAAGATTATTGGCACCCTTGCATTTCTATATATTCTGAGACAATTTTAAATTGTCTTCACACATTCATCTGCTTTATTTAATAGCACATGATCAAACACTAAGAATACAAATATAAAAAAAGATATTTTATTTCTTCAGAATTGAAAAGAATCTATGACCTTGATTATTGGCGCCCTTTCCTAATACTTAGTTGCACAGCCTTTGGCAATAATGACTGCTTCCAAAGGTTTCTTGTAACCATCAATAAGCTTCCTGCACCTTTCTGCTGGCACTTTATCCCACTCTTCAACTGCAACACTCTTCCCTTCTTCTATGTTCAAAGGATTCCTTTGACTAACTGCACATTTCAGGTCTTACCATTGGTTCTCAGTGGGAATGATATCAGGACTTATCGCTGGCCATTCCAGGACAGTCCAACGTTTTCTCTTGAACCATTCCTGCTTCTTTTGGATGTATGGTTTGGGTCATTGTCCTGCTGGAGGACCTATGACCTTCGATTGACACCCAGTTTTCTGACGCATTTCACTACAAATTGCCATGGTAATCTTCTGATTCAATGATGCTCATAATACATTCAAGACATCCAGTACCCTAGGCAGCAAAGCAGCCTCACAGCATTATGGAACCTCTATTGTATTTGACTGTAGGTAGGGTGTTTCATTTCATCGTCTGTAATCAAAGCGCTGATCTGCATTGCCAAAGAGCTCTAATTTGGTTTTTGGCAGGAATGGTATGGTACAATTGGTTTTGTCCATGAGGTAGAAAAGACTAAGACTACTAGATGAAGTAGGCATTCATGGAACAGAGCTTCCCGTGTTCACATCACAAGCAACTTGATAAACCAGTTGCCGGAAGTCCATTCATTTTCTATGACAACAGAAATGTTTTTTCATGTTAGACCACAGCCATTTTGTTTTGCTTGTTGAGCTGGTATCTATAGTCTCACAGACAGCACTTGATGGTAGAGGAAACTGGAGTCAATCCAATATTTGAATTCATTTCTTCATTGTATTTTATTCTATTCTATCCAATCAAAAGCAAATGAAATGGCTCAGAAATTGCATTTGTCATTTCCTGTGTTAGAAGTGGTTATTGTTTCCATAAAAAAAGATTCAGATGGTGACAGAACTTTTATTTAGATCACAAATTTCATTGTAATTGTCTACTTCATCCTCCCATTGCTGGGAGAGTATTACATAATTGGTTGTGTGGCTTTGTGGAAAAGCATCTCCATTTCCTTTTCCAGTTCATCATATTTATTTCCATCTCTGTGCTACCAGTTCATGGTTAACTCTTCACAACGAATGGTTTGGAGGTTCGGCTTGCTGAGCTTATCTGAGATATCTGCAGCTTTTATGACTGGTGAAATGGCTCCTAAATTCTCATATTCCCTTAGCCGTTGTTGTTGCTCTTTCACCGCAGCTGTTGCTGTTGTCCTCTGAGGTTTTGTCTCTGATATTTTGTAGCTGCAGAGAGTATACACACATTTGCATGCAGCGGCATATTTGTGTTGCTATTTCTGGCAAGTTCTACTTAAGTAAGTACGCTGTTGCCTCTACTCCGATCAAGCGTATAATGGCAGCAGCGTCATTGAAACCTTCCGTTTCCCATCCAGGTGGTACATTTATGCCAGAACCCAAACCTAGCTCTGAAGAACTGTAACTACTCTTTGACTTATTTTATCAGGATGCAAAATGAGTCTGTCCCAAGGACAATACACCTGGCGACATCAGCTGAAAAAAAAAATCAGCTGACAGAATTATCAGCCTTGTTCAAATCAAGGAACAAAGCTTGGGCCCTAGCTAGACACACTGGGGACCCATCGCATTGGCGTGTATTTAGACAACTTAGAAAGAAATTAATGTCCTCTTTGAGGAAAGAAAAAGCCACTCCTCTCAATTTACCATGCAGCCTGTCTCTTCTAATGTTGTTCTTGATGCATTGCAAACCATTGATGTCAATAAATCAACAAGAGAGGATAAATTAGATCCTTTCCACTCCATTTATCTCTGAGCAAATAACCCATATTCTCAATCTTTCTATTTTGACTGGCATAGTCCCTAGAGTCTGGAAGACTGCTCATGTAACTCCTTTGCATAAGGAAAGAGATAGATGTGATTTCAATAACTATCAACCGGTTTCCAAACTGTCCTGTCTAGCAAAAATCCTGGAGTCATTGGTGAATAATCAACTCAAATCATTCCTCTCAAGGTATTCTATGTTGAGCCCTCATCAGTCTGGTTTCAGAGCTAAACATAGCACCATCTCTGCTGTTACATTGGTCTTGAATGATATTGTATCTGCTTTGGACAAAAAGAAACATTGTGCTTCTCTTTTTGTTGATCTGTCAAAGACATTTGATCATTCACTACTTTTACAGAGACTATGGTTTTGGTTTTGATTCAATTGCCTGTAGATGGCTTCAGAACCATGAGAGGCTTGAGAGGCTTCAGTGTGTGAAACTGGTGAATGCCCAGTCTGACTTCTTACCAGTAACAAAAAGTGTTCCACAGGGATCAATTCTAGGTCCTGTACTGTTCACTATTTATATTAATGATATTGTCTCATCTCTTACTGGCCGTCACGTTCACCTTTATGCAGATGATACTATTGTGTACTGTTTTGCTGAATCTATACAGTTAATCTTAAACCGGTATTGAATGCAAATAAAAGTTTGTGCTCTTTTCTAGATCAAGAGATATTGATTACAATAATCTGCATTTATCTACAGTGAATGGATCTAGCATTGAGAGGGTACAGAATATAAATATCTTGGCATTTGGCTTGATGAGAGATTCACATTTAAATACCATATAGACTATGTAGCAGTAAATTGTGGCAAGAAATTTCCTTCTTGTACAGAAACAAAGCAAGCTTTCCAGTGATCAGTAGGAAGAGAATCATTGAAGCAGTTGTCCTGTCAGTCCTGGATTATGATATTTTATAGAGAAGCTGCTGCTTCCACTCTTAAGCCCTTAGACTCAGTATATCATCCCGCCCTCAGATTTATTACTGGTGGTATGCTACTCATCACTGCATCCTTTATGATACGGTTGGTTGGTTTTCACTGTCCGAGAGACATGATAAGCATTGGTATTTGTTTATCTACAAAGCCCTTGTTGGACAATTACCTCCCTATATCACAACTATGCTGAATTAGACCGTTGGGCACTACCAAACACGCTCCAATGACTGGCTCATGCTTCAAGAACCCCCAAGTTTGTTCATTTATGTTGTGCATTTAGCCTTTCTACTCCCAACACATTGAACAAACTTCAACGCGCTAAAGATTGATTCTGTCATAACATTTGGACAGTTTAGAACACTGACCAATAAATACTCTGTCAGTATGTAATAATTTTGATTGATTTGTTTATTATTATCATTTCTTTATTATTATTGTTTTAATTTGATTGTAATTACTATTACTTTCTTTCTCTTTTGTTGTAAATGAGGGCAATCCTTAATGATTCCTCAAGACTTAAATAAAGGTTGAATGAATGAATGAACGACAGGAACGAAGATTGTACAATTGGTTTTGTTCATGAGGTAGAAAAAGTAGAGTTAAAGAATTTCTAGGCAGGTACATTGTAGGCCAGCTAAAGGTGGGCCGAGATTAGAAAATTGATAATCTCACAGGAAATGGTGAGTACTAAATTAATCCAGATTTTATGTAAAAGATGCACATGAATGGAAAATACTTAGGTATACTGAACTGGTAGCAGAGGTGGAGCATGTATGCATGCATGTAAACATGATCATTGTAACCTTCTGTTTCCCATCCAGGTGGTACGTTTATGCCAGAACCCGAAAGTAGCTCTGAAGAACAGCCCGCCCTACATACTGGATCTGCTGCCGGATACCTACCAGCACCTCCGCACCATCCTGTCCCGGTATGAGGGCAAAATGGAGATCCTCGGGGAGAACGAGTACTTTCGCGTGGTGATGGAGAACTTGACCAACAAGATCAAGCAGACCATGAGCCTGTTTAAGGAGACCAAGGAGAGGATGTATGAGGAGAACTCCCAGCCGAGGTAGGTCTCATAAGAAAAGATGATTCCTGTGGGAATTTGGGTTGTTGTAACAGTGGAAGTGATCGACATATGGCAGATTTGAAAACATAGTGTAAAAATAAAATAGAAACAATAGGAAGAACAATGGAAAAATAATTTATAATTTTAATTTATAACCATGTATAAACATGAAGCTGACAAATTCCAACACGTTAAGTAGACTGTAGGCGCTAGACTTATGGGAAAGAGTAGGAATTACTGAAATGCATGGATGATTGCTTAAATTGTAGAAATATGAATATAAATATATACAGTTTGAAATAGTGGAGCCATTATGAGTATCAGTGTGTGTATATATGCAGTATGAAGTATGATATGTGAAGCAGATATGTGACTTTATAGCAATATAGATGAGAATATAGAAGGCCACAGAAAGTGTTGGGTGTGTAGACATGTGTTATATGAAACTATCCCTTGCCAATATATTCACTACACATTCAATATTTATTCAATTCAGTATATTCATATATTCTTTTTACGTCTCATCAAGGTAGCAACGTAATATTAACAGGTTATTTTCTCAAGAGATTCAGAGATGCTGGCCTGTCAGTTTTTAGAATCTTTCTGTGGTTTCTCAAATCAGCATATGTTAAAGATGAGGCTTCGAAGAAATGACCCCATGCCTCTGTGCTAAAATTTCCATCCCTCCAGTAAAACGCAATTAATAGGTCTTGGCAACTGTAACCATGTGAAATGAAGTAAAAGCACAAAAGTGTGATAAAGGCATGATTAACTGTTGTAATCACCCACTTCCTCTTTTTCTCAGAAAGTCATTGCTAAGCTAAAGTCCATCCTTCCTCATTACTTATTTGTGTGTCAAACTCTGATTTTTATCAAGCGTTTCCTCCCAGATGCGCTGCCTCGTTGCTTTCAGGGTTAGTAAATTTCCCCATTGCCAGGTCGTGGCGTTCTGTCATTTTGACTAGCAAAGTTTCCATTGCATGAATGTCTCACGTTGATTATGGGATGGCTGATTGCATTCCAGGTATTAGTAAGACTCTAAGGTGTTACCATGGAAACACCTCACAAAGTTTTAATGTCAAATGCCAAACACCTGAAAATGTGAATAAATGCTTGTTTTCTTTATTTTTATTATTCTCCACGGTTGCAATAACGCCCACAGTTGGTTTCCTTTGGTCTGAACCAAAGTGGAAAAGATTACAATACATTTTTGAATTTGGGTTGTTTCGGTTCACTCTGTCAAGTTACAAGTGAACAAGGGTTACCTGTCATCCAATGGAGGGTTGGGGGGGTCAAAAGAAATCTCAATCCAGTCCCTGTTCAGGCAGTCACAGTGCGGTTATTGAGGATTAAAAAGGTTAAAGGGATAAACGTTTTAGAGTTTGATTAAACCGCTCAAAACATGCTTGGTATGAATGTGCCCCAAGTGGAATAGTCTCCTTCAAGGTTTAGGCTAAATAAGCTGATTTGCTTCAAGTGGTTCTCAGCCCCCATGTCATCCATTCACATCATCTAACATACACTTAGAAGTGTTATATTACTTGGATAATTTACAATATCCCTGCTGTTTGTCTTTCTCTCCAATACTCACTTTGTTCTCAGTTCATCCCCATTTTTCTGGCTCATTGTTGACTTCCTTGTTCTTGGTTCAATTTGGTGGAAATGTTTTTAGTCTGTAGTTTTGTGGTGTTTTGCAACTATCTGTGCAAACACAGACAAACTTCATCAGCAAACTTTGCTGATGAAGTTTGTCTGTGTTTGCCATATGTTATGTGTCATGGTTTCACATACTATTCGCCTTGCCACATTAATACATTTTGTTTTTATGACCAATCCCCCTATCCGGCCTTTTTGTACCTCTGTTACTTATGTTGCTTTGGAAACTCAATTCAACTTAATATGCCCTGTGTAGCTGCCTTTGTAATCGTGATTTAGTTAGTTTAGTTAGTTAGTTTCCATTATTTTATCCACCCCTTGTAATTTCTCACTGTATTAATTGTAGGATGCAGTGTGATCAATCCATCCTTGTGAATTTGTGTGCAAGTGACCTGCCTTTTTGATTGAAGATTTAAAACCTTTCCTACAAGTGAAATAAATTTGGGGCGAGTTTCAAATCCTTGTCTGGTTTATAATGCCTCTCATTGACTTGCATTTGTGTCCATCTTTCCTCTCCTCTTCCTTAGACGAAACCTGACCAAGCTGTCGCTGATCTTCAGCCACATGCTTGCTGAGCTAAAGGCCATCTTCCCTAATGGCCTGTTTCAGGGTGACAACTTCAGGATCACCAAAGCTGATGCTGCCGAATTCTGGAGAAGGTCCTTTGGCGACAAGTGAGTTTTTTCTTTTTTCTTTTTTTTTTTAAGCTGCCTTTACACTTCAGTTTCAGGTTAGTTCTAGCAACTTCACTACTGACTAGCATATTCATAAGGTAAAGGACCATGCCCATTGCAACGCACATATAAGGTGGGCAGATTTCCTTTACAAGTATCTGTATTTAATTAGTGAATCATGTTTGTAATTCAAACTTTGGTTGATGTTTAACAAGATGCTCATTGATATTTAATATGAAAATTACAAGCATTTAATATATTAATATTTCTATGCTTTTTAAGGTGTGGATACAAAGATGAGGAGCTAAACATCTGTTGTCATCCATTTTCCTGATTAATGTACCACAACAAACTTCACACTCTTTACTAACTTTGCCAAGATGTAAACATTCCTGCAAAGTTGTAATGACCTTCTCACTGGAATAACAAGTAGTTAGCTCGCTAGATTCAGAGCGAAAACAGTTTGCTTCCCAACTATTTATAGACACCTTTTTGGATAAGTGGTTTCTAACCTCAGACAGGGCTTAAGGAAACGGGTCAACATGCCGGTACTATGCAGTGTTGCAGTGTTGGGTGTTAATGCGTAATAGACGTTCATGCTTGAAAGTTTGTGAACCCCTTGCAATTACAAATTAGTAATTATAGTGTTTTTACCATGCAGTCCTATAGATCCTGAAATAAAGGATCTATATTTACCAATTTCATATATTCACTTTAGTTTTTAGAGGAACTTAGTAATGTAGTAGTAGTAGTAGTACTACATAGTAAAAGGAAAATTGTATAAAGGGAATTAGTGCAGGTGCAAAAATAAGTAAACCTCTCATTAGTTAAATCAAGTAGGTAAGTAGAATCAGGTGGGTAAATAATTGGGTATGAAGTTAACCACTCAAAGGTCAGATCTTTGGGGAGGAATTGGTGTAGCACTCTCATAAATCCAGGTGAGAAACCTGGTCAGTTTGGTGTTACCATGCAGGAGGAAAAAACCCACCATGCTGTGATCGACATCATTAAGGGAACCATGAATTCTGTGGGAAACCAGAGAATTCACGAACAGAACATCAGGCCGTCAGTTTGAGAGATAAAGCTGGGCTGAACATGGCTGTTCAACAATACGATGATACTAAGCATTCAAGCAAATGTACCAAAGAATGGCTCAGGAAGAGTTTTGCATTGGTCAAGTCAAAGTCCTGACCTAAATCCATAGAGATGCTGTCAGGACCTGCAGCGTCTGTTCATGTGAGACCTCAAACCTCACTGAGTTGGTTGAGTTCTGGAAGGAGGAGTGGGAGAAAATCTCTCCAGGAAGATGAAGAGACTGATCACTGGTGTAGGAGAGGCTTACACAAGTCATCACTGATAAAGGAAGTGCCACAAGTTATTGCTTGAAGGAGTTCACATATTTTCCACACAGGGATATGAGTTTTGCTAAATAAACCAGTTTTGTTAAATAAACAATGAAAGTATATTGTATTTATTTGTGCATGTTCTTTATTTGGGATATCTTCTTTATTTTGGATAGTCTATATATTAAAACATTGTCATGTTGTTATGTAGGTTCTTCAGGTGTTCAGTAATGAGAGAAGTATTTGAGCTATGCACCCTCCTCCCCCTCATGCAGAACCATAGTGCCATGGAGGACCTTCCGTCAGGCTCTCCATGAGTTCCACCCCATCAGCTCTGGGCTGGAGGCCATGGCCCTCAAGTCTACCATCGACCTCACCTGCAACGACTACATCTCCGTCTTTGAGTTTGACATTTTCACCAGGCTCTTCCAGGTAGGGCCTAATTATTTGTACCACAAGAGGGAATTTAACAAACCTCTTCATCTCCTTTTGAGTGCGAAACAGTGACTTCCTTTTTTTGTAAAGAATCATTTCCGGACATCTCTGTCTGTCTCCTAACATGACATTCACTCTGGCACACATATTGTTAGCTAAAAAAAGCCAGTTGCACCACTGTGTGGGTGGTTAATTTCAGCCTTGGCTACCTTTTTATTCCACTGGAGTAGATGAGAACATGCAGTAGTAGAGGTGGGGTTTTGTCATTATTAAGGGTGTGATGGCTACTGTGGTTTTCTGCTGCAACTCTGCCAAGTAGTCCTGGCTTTCCAGTTTCACCAGTCAAATGAACCAAAATTACATCCTCAAATGACTCTTGGGGAGTTGTGTTTCTCTGGAGATACAGCATTAGTGTACTACAAAGTAGCAGTGTTTTACGAAAGAAAATACCATCAAGTAGGATAAGGTCACTATAAACTCTCTGCTGAGTACCACAGACACTCTATAAGTTCCTATAGGAATATTATAGTGATTTTTCCTCATGAGTTACTACAAGTTCAAATTTGTAGTGTCCAATCTGATGGTGGCATCTCCCTCTCACTCTCTTTCTCCCTCTCTCTCTCTCTCCCTCTCCCTCCCTCCCCCCTTATGACAAGCAATTCTCTCTAAATGGTTCACTATCACTTTTTATTCAAAATCATTATGTAAAAACCAGAAAACGTTCACCCCTTTAGAAAAAACATGAACAAACCAGGAAGGAAGAACATTTTTAGGTCAGGGAAGCACTGGAAGAATCATAGTATTTTCTATCAGGGCCATGGTGGGAACCCTGCAAGCTAGAAGATAGACTTTATGACCGCTTCACTAAGCTTATCTATTGTTATGACTGTTTAATTTCTTCTTTATTTATTTTAGCTACACTGTCCTATACATCCATCATCCATACAGTCTGAATGAGGGTGGTAGAGTAAGATAGTTGATGTGCATCATGGACACTTGTCACATGTGTATGTGTGTGTTTGTGTGTGTGTTGTGTAGCCGTGGTCTTCTCTCCTGAGGAACTGGAACAGTCTGGCAGTCACACACTCTGGCTATATGGCCTTCCTCACCTATGACGAGGTCAAAGCCCGACTGCACAGGTTCATCCACAAGCCTGGCAGGTAAGACGCAAACAAGCCCTTACGGAGTTACCCGTAACTGAGCAGAAATGTCCAGTTTAAACACATGCAATGTGTGATCCACTAGGGCTGAGGGGGAAATTTACTACAGCAATACAATGCAATTTTTTATTTATTTTTTTCAATTTGGAATCAATTCTGCAAATCCTGATATCAATACTTGTAAACCCAGTTGTTTTATACCTATCAGAGAGCAGACTGTGTTTTTGTTTTTTATAAACACCTCTGCTGCTCTCGTGCCACTCTAGCCATCATTTCATTGAAACTTGTGTGAGATGTGTGGAGGCCCCATTTGACCAAACTGTCTATTTAATAGAAGTGGCAGGCACCATTAAAGTCCCAATGAAATGGAAAATGACTTTTTCACCTTGTTAGCTAATTTTCATATATGTCATATTATACACCTATTTAACAATTTAGCAATTTATATCAAAATCCAATTATTTTTTACTTCCTGGAAGATGTTGTCTTTTTAGTGGTTACTTCATGGCGTACCAGTAGACGTACATAAAAAATCCAACCAATAATACCATCACAATCCTGCCCCTCCACCCGCCCATCAAATATAACTGCCATTCTCTCACTAATGCATATCCCATCGATTTACACCGTCAGCTGCCGTTGAATGCGTTGTGGCGCCCCCCGCCCCCCCAACATCCTCTTTCAACCAGAAATGTCAAATTTAAGGAAGCTAGATGGTTGAAGTTGTTGTCTCCCTCTCAGCTACATCTTCAGGCTGAGCTGCACGCGACTGGGCCAGTGGGCCATCGGCTACGTGACGGCTGATGGGAACATCCTGCAGACCATCCCCCATAACAAACCCCTCTTCCAAGCCCTCATCGACGGATACAGAGAGGGATTGTGAGTCACACTACAACACAATTTCAATGCATTGTCATTTTAGTGTAAATTGCAATATTGAAGTGTGATAATCCCCTGGTCATGGAATTTCTGGAATATCCCTGAATTTTTTTATTCCAGACAGTGAAAGTCAAGGAATTTAATAAATTCTCTGGGGAAGTCGGGGAATATCAGGGAATTTTACAAATGGCTCATTTTCCAGCAATATAGATGTGTCTTGTCAAGATATTTCCAGCACAGCAACAATGGAGTAGAAACCTTTCAGCTATCGAAAACATCAGTGTAAAAGTTTTGGTGTCAGTCCCTCAGAGTCAAAGAACAAGGCCTTCTTTCTAGACTCAACATTTTACACCGACATTTAACAATCATACAGGAAGAAATTCGTCATGGAAGGGCCAGAGATACCAATTTCTCCACCGACAGTAGCCTCAATAGATCACACTGCAGTGCAGCCTCAACACATGTTGCGTTTTGAGTAAGGGGCGTTGCAGCGATAGACAAGCCCCAATGGTCACAAACTAGTTGGCTAGCTAGATATACTATTTAAATGCCCACTTTTGATTGAAAGCAACAAGTTCATACCCATTCATCTCTGCGGGTTGTTGAAAGGCATTCTAGAAAATGTAGGAAATCACTAACTGAAGTGGAAGTAGACAAGGCAAGTTGAGGGAAAATGGGTACACTAAGAAAGTAAATTACAACACATCATCACAAAATAACTTCTGGAATGCATCGACCATCACATCATAGATTGATGATTTTGGGGATTTTTCCTTTAAGGGCATAGAACATTATAGTACATAGTTTCTACATTGTATCTACAAACCCAACTGTAGTGGAAACCAGACTGTTCACGCCTTTAGAAACAAACCAGGAAGGTATAAAAAAAAAAGATTTAGTTATTGAAATATATATTATATATTACTGCTATTTAGTGTGTGGATGTGTGTGTTCTAGCTATTTGTTCCCAGATGGTCGTGCTCAGAACCCAGACCTGACAGGGCTGTGTGAACCCTCCCCGCAGGACCACATCAAAGTTACTCAGGTTTGTCTTTGTTTCTCATTTACACTCACTGTATATGCTGACCATCCCCCCTTTTACTGTCCTAAAAGTATATTCTTGTCCACCAACTGTTTAATGAATGTGACAAGAGCATGGTAGAGCTGGACACAAGTTACACAAGTTGGTGGTGTGTAATTGGTGACACAACACCTCTTCTGTCAGTGTTTTCTCATTTCTGTTTAAACAACGCAGAATAATCACGTCACATATAAACTGGATTATTCGGAGAGGCGTCATTTTACACAATCATGCAAACATTTTAAGTGCACTATTGTTATAATCAGCAAAATAAATGACTGTGTTGTTTGTAGAGGTATTGGGGCGTCAGTTGGCTAAGGTTTGAAGAGTTTGAGAAAGATTTGACCAGTTATTATTATCAATCATTATCTGCATATTAACAATCTCTCTCCCTCCTCCATCCCTGTAGGAGCAGTATGAGCTGTACTGTGAGATGGGCTCCACGTTCCAGCTTTGCAAGATCTGTGCCGAGAATGACAAGGATGTGAAGATCGAGCCCTGCAGCCACCTCATGTGCACCTCCTGTCTGACTGCCTGGCAGGTAAGTTTATTTATTAAGGCGCGATTTATTTCAACTATGGACCTTTTCCTCCTTTAGTTAATTTTTTTTGGTCAGGTGAGAACAATGTCATTCAAACTCCGGTGGCACCAAATATCCTTACCGAGACTCCTGAAAATGCAGGTCTCTGTCCTCTTCTAAGAGAACTGCGGTGTGGTTCGTTAGGAGTGAGAACATAATCCAAACCAACTACAAGAAATGACTCCAAAACACAAGGGTTTATGGGTAGACTTTAAAGGAAACTGATGTTGACTTCTGATAGTCAGCAGTTACATTGCAAAATTAGCTAAGGACAAACCCCACTCTGGTATTTCTTTATGTGTTCTTAACTGGTATGAACACATGGATTTTATATCAAAGAGCGGAGGCAAGTACATCATGCTTAGCTCAAGTTACAGGGACTGGAACCAGATTTGTTTTGACTCCTTGACCTCTAACCTCTAACCTGACATGATGACATGTTACTGAAACTCCATCCAATAACCAAGCTACTTATGAATCCATGCGGCTTTTGTTTACAAGCCCTGGTTCGCTTGTAATTGGGCAGTGTGAACCGAAACAAACCAAACACAAAAATATAACCAAGTAAACTTCAATTCCATGGTTTTCATTCCAACCACAGACTACGCCAGGTGAGGTAATTACTACCATGATTTCACCAGTTAGTTCCTCCTCTCTGGTTGAAGGTGTGCTAATCAGTGAAATCACCTGGTGTAGTCTTTGGTTGGAATGAAAACCTGCATACTCTCGGCCCTCCATGGCACATGATTGCCCACCCCTGCTCTAGTCCCTTTAGCCCTAGTCCCTTTAGTACCTCTAGTCCCTTTAGCCCTAGTCCATTAGTACCTCTAGTCCCTTTAGCCCTAGTCCCATTAGTACCTCTAGTCCCTTTAGCCCTAGTCCCTTTAGTACCTCTAGTCCCTTTAGCCCTAGCCCCTTTAGTACCTCTAGTCCCTTTAGCCCTAGTCCCTTTAGTACCTCTAGTCCCTTTAGCCCTAGTCTCTTTAGTACCTCTA
>CABFOQ010045186.1:0-11353 GCA_900660455.1 Gephyroberyx darwinii | reverse complement strand
GAATCCGCCGGCAGCTGGACGAGCTGATGGATACCAAAGCCGCGTTCGAAGCGCGGGAGAGACAGGCGCGCAAACTCAGCAAGCAACTGTGAGGATGAGAGGGAGAGGGGGCGAGCGACGAGAGATCGTGGCTCTCATTTGCCTTTTTGAATCCCCTCATTTTTGCGCCCAACAGGAAGAAGGAAGTGGGGGTGAAGGGGATGGAGGTGATGTGAAGGGGGAGGGAAAAGGGAATGGGGGACAGGGTGGTGTTGGCCTGTCAAGAGTCAAACGAGACAAGAGTTCAAAGGAGACAGAGGAGGTGTAAGATAGAGTTGGGGGCCTGAATGTAGTTTAGGACAACACACCTGGTGTTTCTGTAAGGAGCGTGTTATTAGCAATAACGACACATGGTATTATGTTGAAATGAAACAGAAGATATGTGTTGTGCACGTCTGAATGCATGCTCCTCTTTTTCTTTTAATGTTAAATAAACACTTTCCAAATACACCCTGTCTCCTTATGTCTCTCGCCCATCATTTGAATTAACACCTTGTTTGCATGGTTGGTTGGATTTCACTACAGGGCAGGTCTCACTCAACATATCTATGTCATTTGTGTATAAAAAGTATTCACCCCCTTGACTTTTTGCACAATTTGTTAAGCTACAAAATTAGTTTTCTATCAAAAAGAGTGAAAATTCACAACATTTATGTTAAAGTAGAAAATTACAATGACAGAAATCACTTGAGTGTCACTGGTAAAAACACCTTAATGTTTTTTTGGGGTGTCGGTTATTTTCTGCTTGAGAATGCTGGAGCCCAGTGTAGAATACTAGTGTCACTTATGGAGAACATTTGATTCATCTCTCCATCACTATATATAAAATTACAGAGAGTATTGAATTAAGACTTTATGAATAACAGGCAAGTGACATTTGTGTAATATACTATTGCTTTGTATGACTTTTTGAGGTTTCTGAATAATATGGCATAACTGACACTGGCTTCAAATTCTTAGTTTGCGCAATTAACTTCCTCTTTGTACTCTGTCATCCTTCTTTTAAAGACCACAAATATCTCTCCAGCAGAGAGGTAGTCGTTCATTGATCACCACCTCCAGCAATAATATTGTAGAAATGCTCAGGCTACAGGAACTGTATCAAATAAGGAAAAGTGGTACTTTACTCACATGCTATCCAATGAACACTTCCAAAGCATCAAAAATGTCTTACTTAAATTTATTTCCTCTGTATTTAGAAGTTATTTTGTAATTACAGCAACTGCAGGACAGCACACAACTCCTTGCTGGATTTTTTTTGTGGTTGACATTGCAATGTTTGGTATGCTGTAAAACATTAACTCAAATGTATCACTCACTGAGTGCATGTGTGTTTATTTGGAAAAGGCTTGGAAAAGACTGAGCTTCCCACAAGATATAAATGCAGCATAAGGCCCCAGTCCTGTTCCCATGGAAACGAGGACGTGCGCAGGCGCGCTAGCTTCTAAAATGGCTGCTCCCCAGGCTCTCTAACCATAGACGTCAGAAAACTCCGTGCTGATCTGTTAAAAAAAAACTATACTGCCAGATAAACTAGATAAAATAGTTAATTCGGCTGTTTCGACGCTTTATCACATCCTGCGTGTAGAAGACTGAGGGAGAGAGAATGATGTAAAACTATTGGGCGGTGAGTGCTGTAAACTGTCACCCACCTCTTCCGACAACAATACCGACATAAACAATAGTATAAGTATACAGCTAGGCCTCGGTCACTGTATGGACACTCGTTCTTCTCTCGTTTCTAGCTGTCAGAAAGTTTTTTAAACGGCCTGTTTTCTGGGAGAGTTGTCAATGGGGCTTAGCAGGGAAATAACAACTGTCCTTTGTGGAAGATACACTGCGCTGGGTGTGGTGACGTTGTTTTTCTGGTGCAGCCCAGAGCCACTCAGAGCCACACTGTTGGATAGTTTGACTGACCGATACTGGCACAGTGGGCATTTCTCTGTAAACCAACACTCTTGAAGTGTCATGCTCGGGAAGGTAATGGAATTCATTGGCCTTCACATCCTGCCACACCGTTATGTAAGTTGAAAGAGATATTAGGGTTATGATTTTAAGACCATGCTTCATTCTGCTTACCTTACTAATACCTGTTACTTTAGTCTGCATGTGCAAAACCCTGTCTTTTGTTATTTTGTGTGTTGTGTAGGTTGTGCGTCCCTTTGCATATTTTATTATGCTATGAAATAATCGTAAAATACAAATACAGGGTATTTTATTTTCTCAAATTATTCTATCAAAGTGAACAGCAAATCTTAGAGAAGTATGTGAAGAGATAACATTAAATTAAAAGAAATCTTGTTTGCAAAAGTATACCTTTCATTTCAGCTAAATTGCATCACTGGCAAATAATTATTGTACATTTGATATCATGTCAATCAAAACATTTATAATGGACTCCAATTCAGAAAACATAGCTAGATATAAGTTCAAGATATGAAATGTGATGTGAAATACAGACACATGTTGCGAAAAAAAAAATTCAAATTCATTTCCCTTTTATTGCCACACAACTAGGCCGGAAATGTGTGTATCACATTTTTCTTTTTTCTTTACTGATATGGACTTATGTGTCTGAAATAAAGTTGAATCTAACACATATTTTGCACAATCCAAATTTGTTTTCAGCATTACAGTATTTCTTTTTTTGCCCATTATGTCCTTTTGACAGAAAAGCTGTTACTTAAGTTGCGACCACTTCTACTAGCTCTACTAATATTAATACATTCCTCTGAACCAAGACAAATCAATAATGTAATGGTTTACTTTTCTGTCTGCAGTTATCATTGTCTGAACTCACCTGGTGGTACACACCCTAAGAGGCTCGAGGTTCAAGATGGCTTCTTCACACAGCCAGCCGGTCGCCATGGCAACCCCTCCGCACATATTAGTTGAAGTGAAGGACGAACCTCTAGACCAGGAGAATATATGTAAGTGCCTCTCTTTCTTTCTCCGGATGAGCTGTAACCATGGTGATTATTAGACCTAATGCTTTTTATCCTTGATGCCCTCACGTTTGAAGTAAAAGTACTTTACTGTACTGACTTTTATTGGTGTCTTATCTCGGTCAGTAATGTTAGTTGTAGTTTGTCGTGTAAGTGGTAGAAATGTGATTTGTTTTTGTGAATGATAATCCAATAATATTTTTTAATCTTTTAACTTCGCAGATTCCACCAAAGATATTTCCATTATAGTGAAGGAGGAAGACGGAGACCACCAGGGCCTCTGTAAGTTAATAGATAGATAGATACACAATATTGATTAGTTTTATTCTCTCTATGGAATGCATGTAAACTTAAAACATATCCACTTAATAAAACAAGTTACTTATTTCTGCATGTCTTTTTTTCTCTCCCTCCATTTGTGTCACTGTTCAAAGCCAACCACCAACTCTCTCCAGCCAACTCTCCAGACCCCACAAGCGACGTTTCCCCTGATGCCGAAGAGGAACTGGAAGACCAGCAGGATCTCTGTACGTTGTATACTTTCTCCCCGTTGCTTTCACTTCTCCTTACACATTACACCAAATGTAATGTGTAAGGAGGGCTGTGGGCTAGCTGCTGTTCACACATTTCCATTTGTCTAAACATCAGGTTTTAGACCTAAACAGTTAAACAATTTGTTTGAGCTTTTAGAAAATGCAAACACAGTGCAAATACATATTTTTGTTATTATAAAGACCAGTTACCAAAAGCCAAAGTGAGGGCAGGTGACCGCTGTGCCCTAGGCAGGACGGAGAGAAAATATTGCCAAAATGTGAGTCTGGATTGATCTGAATTTTTTTTAGCACCTTACTCAATGTTATTTTTCCAGGCACACCGATGGACATTTCTATTGTGGTGAAGGAGGAACCCCAAGACCACGAGGAAATCTGTAAGTTACATTTCCTTTTCATGATCCTCATTTTTCAACTGTGTACAGAGTTGTACTCTGTACAATCCAGTTTCAAGCTATGAAATAATAATAATAATCAGTTTTGTTCCCTTTTGTTCCCTCCAAACCATAATTCTGTTGTTTTTCACTATTTGAACATGCTGAGGTTTATCTTCTACTTCTCTAACTAAACATTTCTGGTGCAATTCAGGATGCAAAATTAGTATCAACTTTTCTGATATCAAAATACCTCTCCTCCATGATATTTTATTGATGTATCAATCGTTTTATTTATATATCGCGGTTGTAACTGAAAGAACAGAGTCATTTTCTATCAAATGACAATTTGGGAAAATAACTTTAATTTTCTTATTCAGAAGTATAATTGATTTGACATTTTTGCAAATAAGTCAAAGTCTTTATTCAACCTTGGACTTAACTGGAGCACACTGTCAAATGTGGATGTACTGTTGTTCAGACCTGAAATCTCCCGAAGTCTCCCGAGTCTGGAAGTGTCATAAATTAAAGGGGAAAGTTTGTTACAGTCATCTTAAAATGATAAATAAGGACTAATGTCTGTCTTTATTACCCTTCCCTCCCACCTTTCCTTTTCTCCATCCTGCAATTATGCTTCTATTGCCTTTACTCTTTTAACATTTGTTTTACTGTCCATTCCACTTATGTATTTTAATTGGATTTCTTTCTGTTACTAATGTCACTTACTGTATCACCTAATTTCTTCTGCCCCAATCTGTTTCTCATTTCATCAGCTGTTGAATCTTTTGAGAAACACTGAATGTCACTGGTTATTAGAGGCCTCTCTAATATTTCTCTCTCTCTCCCTCCCTTGCTACCTTCCTTAGGTCCTGTCCCTGACAGCACATCAGCAAAGAAACAACGGCCTGCTCAGACAGTGGAGAAACCATACCAATGCGAGCAGTGTGGGAAGAGTTTCAGCCAAGCCCAGCACCTGACAACACACCAACACGTCCACACAGGGGAGAAACCCTTTCACTGTAACCAGTGCGGCAAGAGCTTCACCACCGAGTTCTACTTCAGAGCACACCAGCGAGTACACACCGGGGAGACACCCTTCCAGTGTGCCTTCTGTGGGAAGAGCTTCCCGACAGACGGTAGCCTCCGGGTACATCAACGTGTCCACACAGGGGAGAAGCCGTTTCCTTGCAATGTGTGCTTCAAGAGCTTCACCACAGAGGGAAGCCTCAAAGTGCACCAACGCATCCACACAGGAGAGAAACCCTACCACTGTAGCCACTGTGAGAAGAGTTTCAACCAGCTGTCTCACTTACAGCGGCACCAGCTCTCCCACACAGGGGAGAAACCATACCAATGCAACCTGTGTGAGAAAAGCTTCCGGCAGTCAGAGCACCTGGTGCAGCACCAGCAGACTCACTCCAAAGAGAAGCCTCACCAGTGCAGCCAGTGTGGGAAGTGTTTCCATAGAGCCGATTACCTTGCAAGACACCGGCGTGTCCACACGGGGGAGAGTCGCTATATTTGTGGGCAGTGTGGCCGAGGCTTCGGCCATTCAGGGGACTTTAAGAAACACCAGCGTGTTCACACAGGTGAGAAGCCATTTGACTGCGAACAGTGTGGGGAGAGCTTCTCCAGAAGACAGGATCTAAAAAGACACCACCGTGTACACACCGGTGAGAAACCATATAAGTGTGGTGAGTGCGGCGCTTGCTTCTCCACCTCAAGAAGCTTGACCAGACACAAGTACACCCACACGGCAGAGAGGCCCTACAACTGTGAGCAATGCGGGAAGGGATTTGTTGCAGCAGATCTTCTAAAGTCGCATCAGTGTGCTTACATAGGGGAGAAGCCATACCGATGTGAGCAGTGTGATAAACGCTTTGTTACATGTGAATATCTGGAAATACACCGGTGCAATGACACAGGAAAGAGGCCCTTCTCCTGTGACCAGTGTGAAAAGACATTTATGAAAGAGGGAAATCTCAGAGTACACCAGCGTGTCCATAGGGAGGAAAATTCTTTCTTCTGCGATCAGTGTGGAGAGTGTTTCAGCCAGTCAGGACAGTTAAAGTCACATCATTGTAGTCACACAGAGGGAGAGAAAGCTTTCCACTGTAACCAGTGTGGGAATAGTTTCACTCTGCTGGCAGAGTTGAAGTCCCATCAGTGTGCTCCCACAGCAGAGAAACCATACCGTTGTGATGAGTGTGGCAAAAGCTATACCCGGTCCACAGAGCTGAAGACGCACCGGCGGGTCCACACTGGGGAGAAACCGTATCGCTGTGAGTTCTGCTGGAAGAGCTTTGCCAAGAAGGGATGTCTCAGGATGCACCAGCGGATTCACACAGGGGAGAAACCGTACCACTGCGACCAGTGTGGGAGGCGCTTCAGCCAATCAGGGATGCTCAAGACTCACCGGCGTACGCACACTGGGGAGAAACCTTACCACTGTCCAGTGTGCCTGAAGAGTTTCAGCTGGTCAGGAGGCGTTAAGAGACACAAGTGTTCTGCTCAGAGTACAGATCAAGAACTCTAGACTGTTTAAAGAATGTAAAGAAGTGGCGGAATGGTTGACAAGACAGTACAGTGGGGAAAAATGCAATTTGTACCAAAAGTGTCATTTTTGTACACTATTAGTCATAAGTAAATATGGTTAGCTTCATCAATGCCAACTGCATTTTTCATAATATTCCATATTAAATAACTGAAAAGGTAGAACAATAGCTTTATTACATTACCAATTAAAACTGATTCTTAATCCGTTGGCTAGCATTACAAATTTCATATAATCAGAAACCTCAGAATCTCACCATTCATATGAAAAGCTGAGTGCTGTATATTACAACAAAGCAAACTAGCTATGCCACGTGTGTCATAAATGTAAGAGCTGTTAAAAAAGCCAGTGCAGTTTTAAAGGTTAACCAGCATTGTGTAAATTGAACCTTTTTGCCAAGGCAACTGAGAGGGATAATGAGACTGAATGTCTTCCATGACAGTACTTTCACTTCAGCAGGCATCACAGTATTGTAACATTGTGTTTAACAATGTTGTTTAGCCAATTGCAGTTGAGGCATTCATTAATACACAGGATGAGAAATGAGGGAAATGAGGGAAAAATAGTTGCCATGATTTTTACGGTGCACTATCAAGAAGATAGTTAAGTTTCCAGCATTGTTGGAGCCCCTGGTAACCCAGGGACTTCTGCTAGCTAACATGTATTTTGAAATGCACATGTGGCATACACTAGGCAGTTCCTTCCATGTTTACACAAAAATACATGCACTGCATTTTATCTCCATCCCGCCAAAATATGACAGCAGAAAGAGGACCAAGACTGGTTTATATGAGAACAATTTTGTTATTCTATTGCATATAATTTATTTCAATTTCCTTTATTTTATTGCCTTAATCATGTCATACAATGAAAAATCATAAAATAGAACAAGTTTAAACATGATCACGTTAGTGGGCTGGAATGGAGTAAAAACGTTGCTGTTAAAATATGGAGACCCTGTTTGTGATGAAAAAAACATTATTTATTAACATCTAATATACTAAATAGTGTTTGAGCTGTAATGTCTCAGGCAATGCACTAGTTTCCAATTTTTTACTGTTGCAGAGGCACTCTGTGTTGAATCACCAAAAGGCACGCCAAATTATTGAGTGCTACAAAAACGTCACTCAAAGCCTCATCATGACCTACGATCATGCAGGATGAGTGGCAAACCCAATGAGCTGCTGGATGAAATTGAGCTTCAAAGAAATACATTTAAAGATTTGTGCCATATTGATGTTCTTAATATTTGATCAATATCTTTGGTTTGGTCATGTGCAGCAATAAAGGACTACGCAAAGTGATAAAGAAAGAGCAGGTCTCAGGCATCGCTCTGTGGATATTGATGGCATGCATGCTGGTCTGTCTTAGTTAATAGTTTAATAGAGATTTAATGTTTTCATTTCAACATTTTCTATGTCCTGAAATATAAAATTTACTTCTATTAACGTTTACACCACTAACAGAAGCACTTTTTCCACTAGAAATACAATTATAGGGAGCTTAATCCTTCTGAAAACTTATTTTATGAGAGGGACATCTCTGTACAGAACAGTATTGCAAGGAATTTTTCACCTTCACAAATCACACAAATGAGAAAATTCACCAGAGATTGTTGTTTTGTTTTTAGATGATTTCCAATTTCAGGCTTTTTGGACACAGCTCTCACTTTTGAGTGGAGATTTCCATTTCCCTGCTTCACTGCCCATTTTCTGCCTTCTTGGTTTCTGCTCTGATTACACCCCTGTGTATTTTAAGAAGGCTTCAGGAGCATCTCACAACACAGCACTTGTTCTTGCCTAAATGTAAATGGCTTACTGTTATAAGCAGTATTTCTGTTAAATTAATATCTTTTTATTTTTTTTATTTTATTAATATCATTATTTTTTTTATCTCGTTTATCCTCCTTATGTACTTTAAAAAAAATAAATGTATTATTGAAGACCACTTTGTGTTTTTGTAGGATACTATAATGTAAACCTACTTTATATATTAATTTGTTTGTGCAGCCCTCTGGAAAAGAAATCTACTGTATGTGCAATAACTAATCGGAATCCAAATAAATTAATAATTAAATTAACACACAAATTGATAAATTAATGAGCAGATAAATATATAAATCAATCTGTCACCTGTCATGAAGTTTACATGTAGACTACAATTGGATTATGTCTGATCTGATCTGACAAATAGTTAATAGTGGATTAGATTTACTAAATTAATCGATTAAAGAAAGGACAAGCACAGTCACTTAGAGGGATCCTTTTGATTGGGGAGAGTTCGGTAACAGTCTTGTTGAGGTGTTAAAACGAAGTTTAATTTACAATAAAGGACAGAATGTAACCACTGACCAGTTTAGCACGAGCATTCAGCCAGGACAGTCCCAGTTTATGTTTTAAGTGATTTTCCACACAGCACAGACGACCTGAAGTACCACAAGGAGCTGGTGCGTCACCAACTCCTTTAAACGGACTGGAAATCATTCCATAAACGACACACAGGGTCCACGTTGACATGCAGCAAATCACACAGTTACAGTAGATCCAGTAGCAGAACAACAGGTCCTCTCAGAAATCCAGTGAAAAGTCATCTATGTCTAATTTGAATCCCATACAGCGAGTTTAAGGGTTCAATATTAAACATAAAGGGAAAATACAGTAGATGAGGCGTGTGAAAGGAAGATGGTTAGATAAAACATCCAACAGCAGCAGCTTCTTTTTTTTGCCGTCTGCTCCTTCCACTCCTGTGGTGACTTTACAGATGCCAATTAAAACAGACAGCACCACGAGGTGAGTGATGGTTGGGAACTTGACCAACTGAGGGGGAGGAGGGCGGGACTAACACTACACTTCCTGATTCAAGGAAAAAAGTTCCAAATTGATTATTATATGGTATATTTTATATTACTATAAAGCCCATCGGGGTTTATCATTTTATGTGTGTGTGTAATCATGAGCAGTGATTGATTGCGCATACACACACACAAAATTGCTACCTCCCCACCCATCGTATCCTGCACAAATGCTCTCGCTCTCTTTCACACACCACACCACACACGATGAAGCAGAGACCGACGGAAAACAACGCTTGTGTCATAAAAGATTACAATTTTAATCGCCATAATAAATTGTTATATAAATACATGGTTGTCATATCAATACGAACTTATTTTAAATAGCCATAGAAAACAAACAAGTTGTTTGCTGGGGTCAACAGTGAAACGACAACACAATGGTCAATAACACAACTCAGTTCTGTGTGTTATGTTTGGTTTTGGCTGCCACTGGTCTTCAGTGAATCCCCCCCCTGTCATCACCGCTCTGAGAGAGAAAACCAGAAGGGCATTAGAGACGAAGCCTCCACAATATTGTGTGTGTGTGTGTGCGATGGCGGTGGGGGGCCACCCGTAAGTAAAAGCCTTGAAAGACGCTAGCAGACAGACTTACTTTCAGCTTTCTTCTTTAGCGGCGTCAGTGGTGCTTTTGCCTAAACACACACACACACACACACACATAATTAGTTATCCACATATAAATAAAACACACACACACACACACACACACATAATTAGTTATCCACATATAAATAAAACACACACACACACACACATAATTAGTTATCCACATATAAATAAAACACACACACACACACGGCTAGTTCTGTTGCTACCAACAAGTCTATAAATATTTGTCTGTATATTATCTGTCCTATCTGCAACAGATATCCCCTCCCACGTATTAGTCTCCATATATATATTGCAACATTTCAAAAAGATTGCGCAGATGAAGCCAAACCATAGCTACTGGTCCCTCACCTTCTTGATAGCAGTCCAGTCCTCGAGGATGTCAATGTCTCTCAACATGTAGACAATGAAAGGCCCTGAGAGGCAGACAGAGAGGAAGGGTTATTTATATTTAGTTGTTTTTCTTTTTCTTATAACCTTTCCTTAACCAGGCAGGTCAACTAACAGCAAATTCCAATTCATGGTCACAACCTGGCAGGGCAAATAAAGTTCTTCCGGGGGATCGGACGGGTTTGTGTTACATTACAGAAAGCACACGGAGCAACGCGTAGACAGACGGTAGACAGAAAGACAGATGGAGAGGCTTTACCGGAGACCAGGGCCGCTTTCTTCTTTCTCTCCGTCCGAGCCAGCACGTTCTTTCTTTTACACTTCTTGCTCCTCATCTCGTCGCTCCACCACTCTGAGGAGACGTGAAACGAGGAAGTTAAAGACAGCTGAATGACAAAGTAAAGTCAGTAGCCAAGATGTCGATACAGGAGGCAGAAAGAACAAGAAAATCAACAAGACTGGTGATGACGATTAATAAGTGTGATGAAAATATCTAGCAAGACCATCGGGAGTGCAGTCCTGTCCGCAGCTACATTTGATGTGTATCGTAGGTGTGTGTGTGTGTACCTGAGGTGAGGTCTATACTCTGTCTGTCCTCCTCAAGTCTCCTTATCTTGTCCAGTAGTTCTGTCTTCATGGCGTCAAACAGCAACGCCCGCTCGCTCTGTAAAACACACACACACACACACACCTGTATAATTGTAGTAATTTCTAACTTATTTAGTCTTTTTAACACAATAATTCAACATTTGCTACCTCCAGGTGCTGCCTTGCTCCTTGAAGCTCACAGTCATACTTGTGTTTGATCACCTGCAGACACAGCTCTCTGTACACTCCTGCAGAGAGGAGGGGGAAAAGAGAAGGAGACGCACACGTTAAGTTTTAAGTTTACTAGTTACTTAGTTACTTTCAGGCGGTGAGAGTTGACTAGCCTGACCGCCAGCTAACAGAACTGAGTTGAACCAGCTTTCAAAGGGATAAGGAAAACAGTGTATGAGGTCATAGTATGTATGTGTGTGTGTGTGTGTGTGTGTGTG
>CABFOQ010045176.1:0-14859 GCA_900660455.1 Gephyroberyx darwinii | reverse complement strand
CAGCTGCGACAGAGAAAATAGACCCATTAGTAAAATGCCATAAAATATAATAAATAATAAAGTAAAGTTTGAGGAACAAAACAGAAAAAACAGAACAGAACAGTGCAAACAGAAAGAACAGAACAGAACAGAGCAAACAGAAAGAACAGAACAGAACAGAGCAGAGCAGAGCAGAACAGAACAGAGCAGAGCAGAGCAGAACAGAGCAGAGCAGAGCAGAGCAGAACAGAACAGAACAAAACAGAACAGAACAGAACAGAACAGAGTAAACAGAAAGAACAGAACAGAGCAGAACAGAACAGAACAGAACAGCACAGAACAGAACAGAACAGAACAGAGTAAACAGAAAGAACAGAAAGAACAGAAAGAACAGAACAGAACAGAACAGAACAGAGTAAACAGAAAGAACAGAACAGAGCAGAACAGAACAGAGCAGAGCAGAGCAGAGCAGAACAGAACAGAACAGAACAGAACAAAACAGAACAGAACAGAACAGAACAGAACAAAACAGAACAGAACAGAACAGAGCAGAACAGAACAGAACAGAGTAAACAGAAAGAACAGAAAGAACAGAAAGAACAGAACAGAACAGAACAGAACAGAGCAGAGAGAACAGAAAGATCAGAACAGAACAGAAAGATCAGAACAGATCAGAACAGAAAGAACAGAACAGAACAGAGTAAACAGAACAGAACAGAACAGAACAGAACAGAACAGAACAGAACAGAACAGAGTAATAAATACCATGCCCAGTGAGAGGTGTGACCCACCTTTATGCCTGCCCTGAAGTGGTCTGCTCTGCTGGCTGCCACTGACAGCGATGACACTGACTATGTAGTCCTTAGTGGGGCTGTAGTCTGTTATTACCACTTTAGTGTCTGTTTTAGGGACTCTGATCTCCCTCTGATGACCACCTGCAACGCAGAGAGAGAAACAGAGTGAGAGGAAACAGACGGAAAGACACACACAAGGGCAGACCGAAGGACAGAAATTAGACTCTCCATGTTGTTTATTTCTAGTTGCTACTCGGTTGTTTACGAAGTGCATTATTATTATGTATTTCCTCAACTGCACGGCTGATTAACATTCCCCATTCTCAAGCCGGGTCAAAGAAGTTCAAGGGCGAAACATTTTGTGTGTGTGTGTGTGTGTGTATGTATGTGTGTGTGTGCGTCTTCTTCCCAACAGTTAATCCCCATCAGGCCTATAGGTCACATTATCAGCCCATTTAGATTTTGACCCTGCAATCAATCCCGTAATCAATAAGGTGTGTCTGTTTGTATATTTGTGTGTGTGTGTGTGTGTGTGTGCTTCCTCAGCTCTTCTCTCTCTTGTCCCTGTAGAAGGTGATGAGTAATGAAACCTCAGGAAGAGACAGATGGATCCCACTGAACGGGACGATAGGTGAGGTGAGGTGACTGCATGGATGGCTGTAAACCAGCAGGGGATTCATTCCATTTGTGGAAGTTACAAACCAGAATAGCTTTGAAAATCTACATTTTAACTGATGTTTTAACAGGTAACAAGGTAAACAAACCTTTTACAGTCTCAAAATACATGTAAAACTCATGCTTAGTTGTCACATAATGTCAGTCCATGCATCAAAAGTTCAGACGACAAATCTCAGAGTGAGAAAAGTGTCTTAAATCCAGTAGATGATGTAATCAAAGTCATTACTGGGGCAACAGTTTTAGTATAGGTGATGCCATGGGGCAGAGAAGAAGTGAGCAAGTAATTTGCTTTCCCTATGCATTTTCTGGTCAAATGTAAAGATAACAAGCAGCATGGATGGAAAACAATCTAATAACCAGGACACACCATCCTCCGCCAGCCTCAAAACGCCCCCTGGCTCAGCAGCCAAGGACAATATTTGGGTTTAGAGTCAGTAGTGTCAATACAAGGACACTCAGTGCTTAACTTTCACAGCCCACAACACTGCTGGAATGAAGATAAAGACACTGTAAATGCATTTGAATCTGGTTGTTTCTTGGCTTGTTTCTGTGTGTACAAAACACCTGATATTAAGTTGCAAGTCATTTTGCACAGTCTATGTCTCAATTAGGGCTTAAAAACACGTCTTTAATCTCCCTCCCTTATCTAGAGCTCTCCTTCATGACTTCAAGTGGATTGAATAGTTGAAACCACAAGGTATCAATTACCTGGTTACTCTTTTTAATGGAAAGAGCAGGCAGTCCTAATACTTAGTACACTCAGTGGATGTTTTAATCAGCCTAGGTCTCAGAGTGAGAGACTAGGCTGAAAAAGGTGGAGAACGCCTGAGGTGTAAGGTCTAAGGTGTTAGGGCTTAGAATGGATTTCTTACCAGGTTTCTGACATATGATAAGATTCAAGCTCAAACAACACGACAGTTGTTCAGAAAAGTGATGATACACATTTCCCCGTGATCTTCTGAGATGACTAAATTCAGTCGAAATCATCATTTTACCTAATTAAGAAATACTGTGCAAATCTGGGAGATCAGTATGAACACTGCATGCTTTCGCTGCCTTCATTTTTTCCCCACGTTGTTTTCAATAAATGTAAAAAGTTTGCTGGAATTTCTTAAAGAACTACATTAACTTTGAGGGGGGTGTGGCCTATTGGTCACCCAATGTGTGATGAGTTTAACATCACATGTGCACAGGAAATTAGAAGTCAAGTCTCATCACGGTTACAGCCTCAAAGGGCTTCACAGTGCCCACATTATGAAAACAATAACTGATGGCACACGCCACACCCCAACCTTGGACCCTCGCAGTGTGTGTGTGTGTGTGTGTGTGTGTGTGTGTGTGAGCGTGCGTGCGTGTTTGTTTCCCTTGTAATTTGTCTATCGCCTGGTAGTGACATTGGTTATCATACCCACTGGACCACCCAGCTCTGCTATGCTCTGCCACACACACACACACATAAAGGAATGTGACTCCATTGAAACAGCTTGTGTTTTCACACATGACCAGTAACATGTTATGGTTTCGCCTCTGTTTTGCTCTGGTTTACATATACTTGCGTTCTGACAGATGAAATGAGAACACATTTAAAGTTCCAAATGATTCCTCTGTTGGTTTGAAGCAGCAGTGTCGCAGTAACTCACTGCTGCACAGAGTGGAAGAGCAACTTTTATAAAAGCCTTTGTCTGCTGAACCGTGAACGCCCCCGCTCAGCTGCAGTAAAGCAGAGTGGAGGGTTTGGCTTCAACTTCATTGAGATACAGTAAATACAGTAAATATAGACATCTGGCATTGATAACTAACACACACACACACACACACACACACAGAAAAATAAACACACATGCATGCAAATACATGCACACAACCCACACTATTTGAATTTGGGGCTTTCAGATTGTTGAACATCCTTCTATGAAGATCTCCTTTCAGTTATGTGCATGCACTGTCATTGTACACAGAGCAAGGCCCAGAGCAACACAGTACTAAAATGAGATGGGCAGCATTTCCTCCAACAAGGATACAAGTTGGAAATGGGGATAAATGTGGATAATGTTTTAAGAAACAAAACTATCTGAAAATAAATACTGATAGCCATTCTTGTTGGCATAACTGGTCATTTGCTTTGACCAAAAACATAAAGTCTTGTCTATTATTGCTACAGTTGCTGATTTTTAGAAGAACTGTGAGGAGGAAAAGGATGCTATGTTGAGCCAAAAGGTTAGCTGCCACCCTGACAGCCTCTTTTGTGATCTGAAATGGTGTTTCATGTCTTAACAAAAGGACCGCTCAGAGTGTTAACTCGCTGCACTGCGGCTGTCACTCATCCAACAATTTTAGACGGGCCAGAAGACAGGAGGCTGCAAAGGTATCTGTGTCCTGATCATTCTTTTCATCAGAGATGGCTCTTTGTGCAGCTACTGTGACAAGATATCAGTCATCAGGGTACATATGGATACAGCCATTCAACTTTTTCTCTGTGTTTGCTGCATACCCGTGAGCTACTGCCGGACTCTCACGCCACCCTGAGAGGAAGCGGCTGTAAATTTTTCAATTTTTGTTCTGCTCAGCTGTTGGAGGGAGCAAGAAATTGTCAGGCAACCTGTTGTTTGAGAGAAACAAGTTTTATGTTCCAAAGTGCTTATTCAGTTCTACTTATAGAGTTGACTGCAGCGTATTAATACAGCATGGATGCAGCCAGTGGTGCAGTAATAATTAAGGATTTGATGTTAAGAAGATGTATTGATGTGAAGGATGTGATTACACCCTGAAATATAAGTCAATTAGTCTGATTACTGAGTATACTCCACATATCCAGAAAGAAAGAGGGTATGCCTTAAGTCTTCACCCTCCTCGACTACAGTACTCAGGTTACATGCAGGGTGGGGGTCGGTTGTCATGGCTACTGCTGCATACAGTGCTAAAGCAGCATTGATGCAGAATGGAGGACCATTATGGCAACCAATGTCTTTGAGCTGCCCTGAACTCCAGCAACAAGAGCCCAGTCATGAGTGTGTGTGGCTCCTACTGTCCTGTACACCTATCAGACCTTCCTTTAAATTTGCTGACGGGCTCCAAGTACCTGGGAAAAAAACATCTCTTTGTCTCAAACTTGGCAGAGGTGCTGGACAAACTTTGAGTTTCTTCCACATCTCTCAGGCGCGTAATCCCTTCAAAAGAGCTTTGATAAGAAATAAATTACATAATCCCTCCTGACAGACACACCGTCCCAGTCATAAAGGGATCCTTTCCCCAACATTTCAAAGTCACTGCCACTTCTCTTGGCATCAAAGTACAACATTCTGCATGTGTGTGTGTGTGTGTGTGTGTGTGTGTGTGTGTGTGTGTGACTACATTGCAAAATCAAATAATTTCCACATTTTTCAGACATTTTACCTGGTATACTGTTGAAGAGGAATCGATAGCTCTCAAAGTCCCCTTTGGGCTCCTTCCATGAAACATGGAGTTTGTCTGAGCCGAGCACTTTGAAACGCAACCTCCTCGGAGCTGGCACTGAAAGATAATCAACCACAAGAAAATCAGCATCATTAAAGCTAGTGAATTATGGGAAATAAATAATATACTGAGGAATTTAAAAAATAAAATGAATAAATAATAATAAAAAGTTCCCCGCCACCAGCCAACATTATGAACATGGCTAAAAGTCACACCACACGCAAAGAACGTCGACGCCCAAAAAGCCCCAAATGAAAATGAATCAAAGCGGGAAAGAATGAATGGATGGATGGAAAGAGAGACGGATGGATGCACGGATGCACGGAAGGACGGATGGGTTTTAATTTTCAGGTTCCTACCACCGTGATAGTAGCACGCAAGCAGGTCAGCATGGCATGCGGCTCAGCTTCACTTTGCCTCAGCTCAAAACAGCATGAAAAGGGTTTAAGAAGACACAGATTTAGAAGGAACTATTTCCAGTCAAATTCTCTTTACAAGATACGTTCCAGGGGAAAGTGATAGCAGCGGGGATGATTTAAATTTCTCTTATATGCCAATGAGGTCAACTTAAAAAAAACAGATGTTTGTGTCAGAGCCAATGTGTCTGTGTATGTGTGTGTGACTGATGTACATTCCTGATTGGTTTAGTGTCCTCAGCAGGTTACTGTACTTGCCAGCCCTGTGTCAATGAAAACAGATCTGCAGTGGTTTGTTGAAAATGGTGACAGCAGAGCACTGGAATCATATCTACAGACAAGCAGACAGCACGCGTTGTGTGTGTGTGTGTGTGTGTGTGTGTGTGTGTGTGTTTGTGTGTGTGTGTCAGGAGGTGGTAGAATATAAAACTGTGTTTCCAGAAAAAGAGAATTTGACTGGTTTTAAATCCAGCTATATATTGACAGAAATGTGAGAGACAGGCGGCCAGACGGGAGGGAAGACAGCAGCAGCATGAAAGAGACGGAGAGCAAAAGACAGACACAATAAAAAAGAGAAACCATGATGTAGTATCCTGAAATACGACTGAATCACCTCAAGATGGGCACAGAAGTAGCTGACATAACCTTTATGTCTGGGACACACATATCACCATTTCACCATGTTGCCATTCCGTCTATGTTAGTTTAGCTACGGACTAGTCTCCATGAGTCACGGGTTTCTAATCCAGTCCCACCGGAGCAGACAGTACTACAGTTTGTTGTCTCCACACGGGATTCGAGAGAGAGCCAATGTACTGTCATTTACCGGTCAGCACTCTTTGAAACTGCATGCCATAAATTCAGCAAAAAACTGAACCTGAGATCTTAGAGTAGGAATGCCTTTTAAAGGGATACTTTCATGATACTTTCATTTCACATACTTGACATGACTTGATTTTTCTTCTAAAAAGCCATTTCAGGGGTAATGAATGACCGATGTAAAACCTCCAACTACCCTGTGTCTGGAAGTGTCTGGGTAAGAAAAATACTGAACTAAAATTGAAATTGTCAACGTATCCCCTTTAAGTCAAACTAATGTTTGAAGGACCACACACAACCTAACTACTGACCCTAGATCAGCAGTCCTATTCTAAGACAATTTACGAAGGTTGGTGTTGATCTTTTGATTGATGTCAATTCAAGAGTGCCGACATGTAAAAACATGTACATTAGACATTAATGTGGAGCTGATAGGAGAAAGTGTTAGGAGAAAACAGAGTGATATGATGCTGACAAACCTGACGTGTACTGTGCAGGATTTTCTCTCGCTGATGAGAACAGATCTTCATCTTTCTCAGTGGAAAATCCCAGTCAGGCCATTACCTGAGAACACTGGCGTTCTTTATGCTGTTAGCATTAGGATTTAACTCTGCACCACTGTTACGGTATTGTAGCTGCAGCAGTTTTAAATGTTGGGCTCAGCTTGGTACATTTCCTCGTTATTTTTCTTTATTTGAATCTGTTTATTTTTATGTTTATACAACAAATAAATAGCTCAATGTAACTCTAATGTTGAGCTGTGTCACTCAACTAACCCCCGCTGTGCGAGATCAGCGACAAGATTTCTCTCATTCAGCTCCAGCGTTACTAACTAACTAACAGTTGACTCAGGTCATCAAATTGTGTACACAGAAAAACTCATGTATGCTTTTTCTCTTCAGTCTAGTTAAACACATTGATTGGATGAAGAGAAGATACATTTAAAGTTTTTTAAAAATAGTTTCAGCTACGATCTGCCAGCCAAAATGTCAACATTAAAATTCTAGTCAAGGTATTACAAGTTAATGTCAAGTCTCAAGTAATTTTCTCTTCATCTTCATCTTTCTCCTACATCTTTAACCTTTTACCACCATATCTTAGACTGCTGTTTGATTGCATTGCACAGACACCAGCGCAACAGTTCAGCATATCAAATGTTCCTAAGTGCTTTTCTTTAGTAATCGGACCACGTCACCTCAGTATACTCAGAATGCATAGGATGAAATGCTACAATTACAGTATATAATAAGAATCGATGAATAATTTGAGTCTGGATGGAGCTGGGCAGAGTATTGCTTTCATATCATTTAGTGTGTGCTTGATAGTAGGTGAATTGAGTTGGCAGACAGGATACTAATAACTAGGTGAAAATGGTCTTGAATATCTTGCTCTTTGCTTTGCATGTCAATGGGACACACACACACACACACACACACACCGCATTGTAATGGAAAACGTATGTAAGAAACGAACCATCCAGCTATTACGCCTCTTTTATGCTGTGAAGGCATGACAAGGTCTATAAGTTGCAGGCAATTCCAGGGACAGCAACGATGATTAATGAATATGGCCATAATAGCTCCGATGGCTGCGAATGCTGAAAGAACACGAGGGTCTTTGATATAAATTATCCTTCGCAAACTAGCATGCCTGCTCTTGTTTACCGCTATGTAGCCCTCATCATTGTGCTGGCTCACCACTTCACGTTCTCTTTCTCTGCATTTGAGCTAAAATGCTTTTATGAAATGTATCTGTATGTATGTTTGCCTCCATGGACGGCATCTTCTCTGTGCTAGTTCAATTGAATCTTAGCGCTACAATAAAATGCATTGGGGAAATAGAAACCAAGGTGGTTTATACTGTCCGTACACTGCTTGCAACCATAAAGCGCTACAGTATATTACACAAACCAGAGCCACCTATCTAAAAGAGTTATACCACTGAAATCGCGGAGGCCCCAGCAGTTCCCTAATGCTTCCTGACAGAGTATTGAAGAAACCAATCTTGCCAGGTAGTAAATGCAAGTCCAGCCACTAAGCAGAAGTTTGGCTACGACTGCTTAGCAACAAAATTTAGTTCCAGGAAATAAAACGGAGTCACTGAAGCATCGACAAAGTTCCCGTCTGCGCTGGAAAATTATAGAAGCCCCTTCAAAGGCAGAAATGTTACAGAAGGCTGAGATAATATTTCACATGTTCTCTCCCCGCACACCGTACCAGTTGAATCTTATTTCTAAGGTGCCTTAGAAGGATCAATTTGAAATTTGAACTGGGGTAATCTTCTGACTGCGCTGGGAGTGTGAACTACAATAATCTTTTAACTGGAGGCCTAATATGAGGTGGAATTATCTGGGTCAGAGCGATACAGGCACAGCTTGACACCACAGTTTGAAAAGGGACTGAGATTACCACCAGTGTTAGCTAGCAGGGATTCCTGGTAGATTAGTAAATGCTAGCTGTCCAACCTCCTCCTTCACTCCATCTTCCCCTTTTCTCTTCTATACTTCCCTTTCCGAATGTTCCCCTCTTTTTAACTCCTCTGCCCCGCCCCCAAGTTCCCCTCCATTCTCTGCAGATTAGCCTAGTACCGATTTCAGTGTGAGTATTCAGGCTAGCTTCACTAATACTCAGGATTTATGGATGACAACCGCTGGCTTGCACTGTCACCCCAGAGATAGCTACTGTACATGAGGGAGACAGAGGGTAGCGTGCATCTGTCTGTGTGTGTGTGTGTGTGTGTGTGTGTGTGTGTGTGTGTGTGTGTGTGTGTGTGTGTGTGTGTGCATGCTTGCATGAGAGCTGTCATTCAGTGTTTTGGGGGATGAGATGATTACATAGCAGACGGTAAGAGAGAGAGAGAAAGAGAGAGAGAGAGAGAGAAAGAGAGAGAGAGAGAGAGAGAGAGAGAGTGAAAAAGAGAGAGAGAGGTGGCAGAGAGGTAGTTTTTAATCCCTCAGAATGCAACAGCTGTCTCTCCCAACCACTCTTCATCACACATACACACACACACACACACACACACACACACACACTGAGCCTTTTACCACCAGTTACATCATACTGGTTCTATGTAATGTAGTCACTTCTACAGACACGTGGGAGGTTTTGTATGGAAGCAAGTAAGTGAAATTTATATTTGAATTTTTAAACACCACTGAATTCATAACATTGAAAAATTCACTCAAATTCGAGTGGTCAATGATGTGATCGTATGTGCTAAACACTGATCTACATATATTATATTGTATATTATATATTTGCCAGGAAACATTTAGGATTTTTTATTGAGGCAGACAGAAAACCATTTGCCTCAGTGTACACGGACCTTGCTCGTCGCCATCTTTCAGGTCACATGACACTGACACGCCAGAAGTCGGTTCGATTGCCTGTCCTTGGTAGCCTGGATGTTCTATCTGAATTTTTTAACTCTGAATATAGGTTTAGAATATCTGAGACTTTAATTTTTGGATCTGAATTTGTGAACATTGGAAACAACAATGTGAAATTGATTTTTTGAAATTGCAAAACTTGAAATGTCATATCTGAATTTTGAAGAAGTGAATTCAATACCAATAAATTCAGGTACATGGTTTTCAAAGTAAAATATTTCAACGTTATGAATTCAGTGGTGTTTAAAAATTCATACATAATATATAAATGTCACTTATTTGCTTCCATAGTTTTGGTGTATTGGTGAAAGATATTTGCTCTGAAGCTAATTAGACGTCATTAAATACTGTCTTAAAGTAATAATAATGATAAAATGAAATTTTAAAAAATTGAATGCTTATATGAGCAGATCAGTGATAGAGAAAATAGGTGAAAGAAAACAAAACCGCTGACTCTGGGCCAGTGAAAGCTCTCAAAGAGAGTCATAAATATTGCAGTATGATTTGCTAGAGGGTAATAGAGGTCAGGGAGCTTAAATTTGGGGATGGATCACATTTGTAGTAATAAAAGACAGAATGTCTGAGAGAATCACAGAACTAGAAACTGTCCACTTGACTGCTGAGCTCTACTTCCCCTAGTTGACGTACACACACACACACACACACGCACGCACGCACACACACACACACACACACACACACACACACTGCCCCCATGCTGTGCTGCCCTTGTCTGTAGTGATTCGGGGCTGACTGAAATGGCATCAGTCTTGTCACTTGCTGCCTCCTCTCTTAGCGAGTGTGAGGATATATGTTTGTGTTTGTGTGTGTGTGAGAGAAAGATGGAGTTATTCAGTGTAACGTGTGTGTGTGTGTGTGTGTGTGAGAGAGAGAGAGAAATGGAGCGCTGTGCCTGGTGAAACGTGTCAGTAAAGGGAACAGAGATGTGACACAAAGCCATAAAGAAAGAGAGATATTGAGAGACCGAAACAGAAAGGCAGCCAGACAGTCAGAGTCAGAGGGGAGAAAACAGAGAAGAAGAGACAGAGAGAAAGAAACCGAGGAGAGAAAGAGTGTGTGAGGCGTCTACTGTACTAACTGTGTCATCTAAAACAATGGCCCACAGTTCCACTCAAGGCCTACTAACACTCTACCCTCGTACTGGCTACAGGCTGCGGTGTGTGTGTCTGTGTGTGTGTGTGTGTGTGTCGCAGGACAATGGCGGCTTGTTCGCTGGGAGGGTGCATGGAGGGTGAGACAGAAACAGAGAACAGAAAGAAAGCAAGCGTTTGTCCGTCCGAGAGTCACACTGCCGAAGTGCCGTGATGCCGCTCACATTGACATTTTACATTTCAGGCATTTAGAAGATGCTCTTATCCACTCTTAGTAAGTAGCATCAAACTGATATATAATACATGTATGTTATATGAAGGTCTTTTAAAATGGTAATCTGCAAGATCCTTGTTTTTTTTTTTAATTTAGTCTCCATCTTTGTCTCTCAGCCTCATCGCTGTGGTGTTTCTGCACTGCACTTCTCAGAGATCACCTGTCAATCAAACAGGGTCTCCAGTGCTGCGATGGATTTTCTGTCGATGGAGTTTGAGTTGCTGTAGGTGGCGCTCTTTTCTTTGTCTGCTCTGTTCTTTGTGGCTATCGCTGCTCATGCTAACTAGTTCTTCTTCTGCTCATTCCAAACAAACTGGAAACGTAAAACGCATCACTTCCTGTCTCCAGAGGATTTATCGAGGAAAGACCTACCTGAGTGTTTAGCAAAATGGACATTTATTTTTAAGAAAACGACAATGATTATTAATTTCAGAAAGAAATACATAAATTAATGCTTTCCTGAAAATATAATTGTTTTTTGTTAATATTCACTGTGGTTTTCCTTATGATGACCACAGACTGGAGCTCATCGTTTTAACACCATTTTATTTAGGATGACATCACTGAGGAAGCCTCCAGTAAGTTCCTGTTTCAACGAGTCAAGCAGCCAATGCATCAAGTTAAAGAGCAGCAGCGTAAATAAAATACATTCCCGTGTTTCAAGCATCTTCCTTAAAGATCTTTGCACTGTAAGGAAATGGTTCAAGCCATACAGGCTGTACCGTCTTCACGTCGAGGAATCCTTCCTGCCAGGTATAATAGAAAGGATTATTTTCTGTGACGTCTCCCGTTGTTAACTTCCTTTGGTGAAAATCCAAGACGGGTAATGTTCCAGAAGAATTAATGTCCGCTGTCTAGACGCCCTGCGGGGAAAACACACACACACACACACACACACACACACACACACACACACACACATAGACACACACACACTTTTACACTGAGAGTTTTTCTGTTAATTTGGCTGTATTCGCTCAGAGCTGCATCTAGCCTGTAGCAAACTATAATTATACTAAAAATAAGCCTTATGTTATGTTATGTTATGTTATGTTATGTTATGTTATGTTATGTTTCTGTCTGTTTTACAGTCTCTAATAACGTGCAAGCCTCAACCCAGATAGAGACTGTTATTATTTGTTTACAGTCGTAGCCACTGAATAATGCAAAGACTGTTGCAATGCGGTAAAAACCCTTAAATGTTTGCAGCTCGGTATGGCGGTCAAGGATGGGAGTAGAACCCCCAACCCTGGCAGGGTTAGCGCCTTGCTCTATCGTTGGTAATGGGGAGGAAGAACAAGGGGGACGCAAATAGAGGAGGGAGAGAGTGTGTGTTTACAATGGCGTCGTCTCCTCCTCTTTTAGCAGGGAGAGCATGAAAGAGAGAGGTGAAGCTAGAGATGACATCAGCGGAGAAGAATATAGTTAGTGGGAGACAGTTGTGCTCAGCGTACTGAACTGAATTAAGAGAGAAAGAGAGAAAGAGAGGGACTTCCACTCCACTCAGCTGACTAGACAGGTTTGCAGCGATCTGAATGGTAGGTGTAAAGTGGTGAGTCACCTAAAAATGGTGAACAAGTTACAAAAGGTTTTGTGCACGGCGAACCAGGAAGTCCTCCTATCTTAATAGAATATTATGAACTTACCTGTAGAGATAGGGAAAAACGGCAGATGTAGTTTCTCCTTCATACAAAAACAAAAAAAAGAAACAGCAGCTATAGAAGATATATGAAAAATGAGTGACTGGACCTCAAGAATATCTTAAAAATCCAAAGTTTGGGGTTCTGGGTTTGAAAAAATATTGGCTGCAATTACATTTAAGGAGTCAACCAGTTATTAGTCATATACTCTGGTTCGGGTCTTGTTTGGGTTAAGCTGTTTATGAACCTTTAATACCCTGAGAATGAGTCTCCCTGTTACCCTCAATAAACCAGTTAGCAGAATATTCTTGTCCACAGGTAGAAAAAAGCCTGCCAGCTGCACCCTCCGTCTGTCTACCGCTTGCTGCAGTGTCTCTTGTTGACATCATGAATGTACCCGTAATGTGTGAATCACACAGCGGGAAGCAAAAGTGAAAGGACTGAGACTGTTTCCATGCAACAGGAACCTGTTTCATCTCGGGATGAGAGTAGGAAGTTTACGTGCATCGACCCAAAGCCAAGTTACTACGTTGAGGATAGATGTGTAAATATAGCAACTAATTGTGTCTGATGCTGTGATCCCAATAGTTCATAATCTACTATGTGGAATAGACAGACTATTATTTGAGTCTTTACTTTGGATCATCTCAAAGAAGGTTCTTTTTACCTCCTGCTTTGGATTATTGCAATTAATATGTCTGTTCTCCAACACCCACAAAGCCCGGCGACACCCTATCCACCCACGTACTGCAGACTTGGCTGCACACTCACACATACACACATATACATACACACATGTGCAGTTAAACTCTTCCCTCGAACGCACACCCAACTGATAATTGACCCTCTGACCTAAATGGCACCGCAGTAAACCCACATCATCATCATTATTATTTGGATTAACTGTGTGTATGTGACAGGGAGAGAGAGTCTGTCTTCATACCTATGTATGTGTGTGTGTGTGTGTGTGTGTGTGTGGTCAGTGAACATAATGGTGCTATCCATCAGAGTTAATCTGTGCTCCTGTCAGCTTGGTTCCAGTATGGTCGCCCAGAAAACTATGGGTTGGGAACTGTGATGAAGTGGTAAATAAAACGGTGGGCAAACTATGACAAGATTATGATTGTCAAAAGGTAAATAACAACCAAGATAAATCAATAATTAGCCATAAAAGACACTCTGCTCCTATAATTTATAGTTTGATATTAACTTACTATAATTTACCTCATACAGTACTATGCAAAAGGCACTCTAGATTGTTAAATATAAATTTGGTCTGAGATATTTTTTTTTGTTTGTTTTCTGCATTAGTGGTTCAGTAGAAAAGAGCAAATATGAGATTTCCAAAAATTAATTTTACATTTTACAGAGAAATTGTTGCCTAAGAGGTTCAGCCAATTTTGCCTAAGACTTGCACATTACTGTATGTACTGCTTTAAAAGGTGGGTAAACTCTATTCCATAAATCCAAAATCACAGGCATGTTTCTTTGTTTCCCGATTTGCACAATGCTATTTGGGAACCCCAAATAGACACGCACCTCATCAGAGAGCTTTTCCCAGGGAACCATATGAGAACATGATTGCTGTTGATTTAGTACTGAGTTGTCCTGTCTAGTCTGCATAGAGAGATAATATTGAAGTCATTCTACACTTTGTTTATGGTAAAGACTGCCAGATAGGTAAAAGCCAACATGGTAAAAAAAATAGCTAGATGTTTAGATTTAGATTTAGATTTTTTTTTTTTTTCTCCTCCGTGTCTTTCTATAAAAATAGAATCTCATTTCTTCATTGTTACAGTCTCAAAGGGCTTCACAGACGGCCACATTATGAAACCTAAAAATGAAAAGAATTAATGGAAATGAAAACAAAACGAAATAGACCATATAAATGCCTTGTAGTGAATAGTAGAGGAAATCGTTGCAGAAATAGTATTACTTTTTTTTAAGTAATAAATAGCCAGATAACAATGAAGAGAAGGAAAATGGGTACAAATCTGTAAAAATCTGAATCGAGAAAACATTAGAAAAACGTGAATCAGTAAAACAGATATTCAGATAAAAGAACATAAGAGGATAATAGTGATGATGATGATGATGAAGACAGTAATGATGATAAAGATGGTGATGATCGTGATGATTATAATGATGCTTATGATCTTGAGGTCCGCAGCAGCTGACCTCTCATTTCACGCTTGTTTCCTCTCTTGTCATTTTAAGCGTTTTGTGGTTGACAGGGGGCATTATGGGTGAAGGTGGTGGCGAGGGGCAGCAGGAAGGAATGCTAAAGTAATCAAGTTATGTCTTGT
>CABFOQ010045143.1:6377-17675 GCA_900660455.1 Gephyroberyx darwinii | reverse complement strand
CATTTTTTTCTTGAGTCAGGGGCAGAGCGCTGCCATTGAATGGCGCGCCTGGAGCAGTTTTGGGGTTAAGTGCCTTGCTCAAGGGCACTTCGGCAGTGTTGGTGGGCACCGTAGCTGTGATTCCAGTCATTTTTCTAGGCCAACCTGCCGCCCCCGTGTATTGGTGAATGCAATAGTTGCAATATCCAAAAAAGTTAAAGATGTCAAAAAATGACTCATCAGCTACACTCTCAGAGGTATATAAAGCAATGAAATCCTTAAATTGATCACTAATCAATTAAGCCTTGATGGTGGGGCCAGCAGGGTGCTAATTGAGTGAGATGAATGATGATGACTGGCAAAGCTGTTGTGTAAATAGTTTGCTTGACTTATCTCCAAATTCATAATTTAATTTAGTGGAGATGAATAGGTCAATGTGGCTGTCAGTGAAGTCAACAAAATTCAGGGTGTGAAAGCAATACTGAGACCCCTCTCCCCCATTGATGTGAGTGAAGCCAGTTTTGCTTGCAATTGCACCATTGATAGGATTCTGTGTAACGGACCTGCTCAGCCAATCAGGTGCCGTTAAATGAAAGCCAATCAGGATCTAGTTTGGGTCAAGCCATGATGGCGTCCCATTAATCCGGTAAAAAGCATCAATTCATTCCCCCCACAGATTGGGTTAGCTATAGCAACCTCAGATTTGACAGTTTCAGGTCTCAGGTCAGTGATCTCAGGTCTAATCTGAGATGGCTAAACTATCATTTATCAGTCTACAGGCAGTCTGATGTTGACATTTTAATAAGCAAAAGCTAAGGCTAATTCCTGTGGGCAATTCCTATAGTCGCTGTTTAAGTGTATTAAGAAAATAAATGTATTAATCTTAGCTATGCAGTCCGACTACATTATTGTTAACTGTTTTCTGTTTTGTGACAGGCTGTAATATATGTAATATTTACTTCTTTACCTGCACAGGTGGCACATAGTTGCACATAGTTCAGCTGGCTAAAACTGGAAGTGGGTGGGATTTGGATGAAAGCCATATAAAATGCCACAAATTCCTGAATTGTAGCCTTATAAACATAGTCACTGCTATTGTTGAGTTATCAAAGCATTAAACTAATAATGAAGTACAACAGAATTTTTAAATTTATTTTTCTACTGTAGCACAGGAAGAGTGCACTACAAATAAAATAGTAGTATTATTACTTACACTGATGCCAGCAGTGCACTATAGAAGCGTCATATGAGGTGCATCTAAAGACGTCAAAAGTCAAAAATAGTGGATGGTCCTGCCAGAGCCGAGTATGGCCGATGCCCTTCTGTGCTGAAAATAAATAACAATCCCTGAGTTGCCGCAGCATTTGTGTTGATCCGCAGTTGTAATGTCAGCACTGTGTGGACGTTTTGACTGGGAGGCATCAATGCTGCCACCTCACAAGCAGCTAACTGAAACCTTCATTCTGTGTTCATCAATATGATGTACTGAGAAATCCCACAAAATGGTAATTCTATTATACTATTGGAAAATATATCAGTAATTCTAGCAATTCATCAGTAATAAATATTATTTTGGGCATAAAGCCACCTTTAGTTATCCCACATTATTTAACTACTGTACCTATGCTCCCCCACCAGATATACACAACCTACACAGCCTGCTTGCTCCTGAGATTGCTGAGATTGTGAAGCAGTGGATAAAATTCAAACTATACATTTATTTTATTCAACAACTATTCTAAGATCAGGAATGTATAGAATTCCAAGACCTCCTGTGTAAAATCATCAACCTTAATTGATTTCCTGATTTTATCATTTTGTGCATCTCTGGTTGTACTTGAGTTTAAGCAGCCAGTCGTGATAACCAAGGTGAGTGGGAACAGTGGGAGCATCTATTCACCAGAATAGAAACACAAGGCCAACCTGTCATTTTGGAGGCTTGGAGGACATTTTGAAAAAATATGGAAAAATTAGTAGATATTAAGTCAATTGCCATTAGCCAACTGTATAAGCATTCACGTCTTGATTTTGTAAAAAGGAAGTGAGCAAAATAGTTTTAATCCATTTTATTAAATTTGTTCAAAACTTCAATTTGTTATTAAATGAAAAGGATCCAGCATGGGGGTGGCTGACAGTGGATATCTGGAGCTGGATCCCATTATCATACATTTCAAATTAATATATTTTTCATTTTGTTCAGTTTCGACACCCTATGATTTCATTAAAAGGAAACAGAAAAAAAATCATAGCTTCATTTTTCTCTCCAAAACATTGCTAATGGCCTTCAAAATACCTAATTCATTGACCTCTACAAAATACAAGGTCACGCAATTCTGTATGGAATGTGAATATTAACCAACCTAATATTCAGCAAGCATTAAAATTACAATAAGTTGAAAATGTGCGAGCATCTTTGTTCTGTGAAACCATCAACTGAGACAACCACTGAGCAGATGGAAAGTACTGGAGCTGAATCTCTGTAACAGGTTGTCACAAGATAATTGGCACCAATTGGAGCAGGACTTCGTGCGGCGTTGTCAGTCTGTCCATTTTAGCACCGAGCTCACACTGCCAAATAACCGGCATGTTAAATGAATGCCCAAATTTAAATTGCCTACACCCAGGAATGTTTAAAAGATGACATTGGCAGCATTTCAGTGACACGCACACGTAACAGTGTTAAATAAGTTACTCTCGGATAGATGGGAGAACACCACCCCTCTGGTAGTAGCGTCTACGTCCACTGATACAATATCGGAGGGGATTCTGTGGAAAGCACAGCGGTTACATGTGACCTGATAAATCGGTTATCTAGTTGAAAAAAACACTTCTGTCACTTTTCTTTGTCTTATTTTTTTATGATGGAAAATCATTTCAGTACCATGTGCAGCACGTTGGGTATAAAATAGGCCAATACCACATTGATGTTTTTATGAAGTGTTTGAATCTTTGTTTTCAACACAGGTTTTAGTTGACTCCTTATATGTGTAAAAGCCCTTAAACAGGGGGATAGTAACGGGAGAAGTATGAAGAGTCAACACACGGCTCTTGCCTTCACTCGTCTGTATTGAGTCACATTTTAAGCAATATAAACAAAACTCATTTGTCATACATTTTTCCAAACATGAACATACTCAAGACCACAGTTACCATGACTAGAGTATCTTTATAACCTTTTTTAAATTATCTAAATTATCTTTTTTATCCAAGTTACAACATCAACAACAATCTGAATTATAAGATATACTTTTAGCTTTTTAACTTATCTTCTTTCACTGCCATATGAACTCGGCTCTTACAGAGATAATATAAACATTTTACCAGCTTAATCTCCAGATATGAATATAACAGTCTTCAATGCTAGCGACAACAAGGTTAACAGTCGGACTCTACGGCGGGACTACGGGGTCTCCGACAGCTAGCTTATCAAATTACATCTTTATACAACTTTAAATATATCAACTAAACACATATCTCACTTTCATATAAAACAACCGTAACATATGGAAAACTATTACCAACTTATGCCCATACATTTATAGTGCTTGGTGTACATTAATTACCTTAAACAGGGGGATAGTAACGGGAGAAGTATGAAGAGTCAACACGCGGCTCTTGCCTTCACTCGTCTGTATTGAGTGAGGAAAAAGAGCGCGATCCCCCTACTGGAGCCCCGAGGCATTACTAACAGATCGACGCACAATTAACCCCTGCAGACAAGATCTGCATTCCTCTTTTTATCTCACTGACTGGCTGTAGTCTTTAGTGACCAGTACTAAGATTCATATGAAACCAAACATGAAATAAACCATAATAAGACAAGAACGACATTAGCTTTTCAAATATACTTTTGACTGAAAATGAACTATTCTTATCTGTCAAATACCACTTGTCACATATTCACTTCCAGCACCTCAACCAGACATACGCTTGTATGTACTGTTGGTATTCTAGATGTATCCTTTCTGTGTGCTGGAAAGTGTAATATATATGTTGGATTTTGTGCTCACATCAGGGGGATGAAAGGAGCACAATTATAACGACACTTGGTGTATGTTGTACGGGTTTGGAGTGGTTGCAGTGATGGCAGAATAAGTGAAGGCCCATGTCATAAAGTGATCTGTATGGACTACAAGCATGTTAGTGGGAGCAATCTCATATCGTTTACACACCATAACATGACACTCAGTAGTTGGATATGTGGGTAACAAGCTGACAGCTGATAATAGGTGTGCATTACTGTAGAGACGTTAAGGTTTCTGACTTGGACAATTATCTGCCCACGCTTCATTATCATCTGTCAAAACCATCTTTGTATTTGTGTGGACAAATGCAAAATATTGCCTGTATATGTGACTGAGAGAGTGTGCATGTAAAGATGGGTTTCATGTGATGTGTTGAGGTCACAGCAATTTCTATAAATAACACAAACACATCTGGGTGTGAATGCTTGCCATCTTACCCTTTCAGTAAAGAGCAGAGGTCCCAACCCCACTGTAGTTATCTTCTATTAGGTGGTTGGGAGCTAGGCTATAATAGCTGGGCTCTGTGTGTTCGTTGGTTGGCTCATTCATTCATGAAGCTGTGCAGAGCCCTGTGTGCGCTCGTACACCAGGCAGTACGGTAGAAGTCACACAGGCACAGTACATTCACACACCAACATAAAAAAATAAATATTTTGTTTAGAGATATTGATTGGTTGGACATCTGAAACAACAGTTTGATAACATGTTAGCCTTACAGTGGTATATAGTCAATGTCCTGAACAAATGGTGTTTGTCAGATGGTTGTGGTATGAGCAGGATAACACCGTTCGATAAGTATGTTAAATGATATGATTACTGTAGATGACGCTGTGGCACAGAGACATTTCATGCAGAGGATATTCCAGTTTACTTTGAAACCTCTGGACTTAAAACAAGCTAATAAAAAATCCCCCGTATCTGAGCCAGTTAATTTATAGTCGTTTAAAGCACCAGTGTCCTTCAGTTTTTGGCTCAGGTATCAAATATAGTTTACAGCTGTCAGTGCCACTATAAACAAAACCATTGCTCCTTCTGAGTGCTGTGATGCTAATGCTATGCATCCGAGAACTCACAGGCAGTTATCAAGGTTATTTCCTGAGAGGATCAAGGGAGCTATACATGAAATGAAAATCACTCAGTTTGCATTGATGCAGGCTTCAAATTGATGAGGTGTTCTGTCAGTGGAATGAAATATTTGATGGAATTTCAAGTTGAACAGGATCCGGTGAGCAGAATGTAAAGTGACTGTAAATTGCATTTCTCACAACATGCTGAACACGGTGAACATCCACTGAACGTACATACACATACTATGTGAGTCAGACATTGCAGAGCAATCATAAAAAACTCAAACACTGGTTTGATTCTTTGAAGATGCTGAAAAAAGTTTCTTCCTTTCTTTCTATTTGTATGACTTCTATATGGTGAAATCTATCAATACTGGACAGAAATTCAACATTGCTGATACATTTTCAGAATGCTGCTTTTAGGGCCAAGAAATGTATTTGTAAAAATGTGTCTCGGTTGAAACAGCTCTGCTACGCTGCCGGCTCCACCCCGATCGGTGATGGGATGAGTGATGGGTGTATGACATGAATGGGCAGAAATTTTAAGAAATGTGGACGCCCCCGACTGGAGATGGGCGGAGACACTTAGGAGAGACTTAGTGTCACTCTCCATTATGTAATGGTAGCTAGCTAGTGGGTAATCTCCAATATGTTGTCAAATGGATGTGTCATAGGGCGGAGCTCCATCACTCCTTAAACCCTCCCCCTTTCATTAACATCTAAAAAGATAGAGATAATTGCAACTTGGATCATCATCTATGCACCTTTCGCCTTACACAATACTTATTTATTGTGATATTTTGCCTATGACAGCCTCCCTTGCCTTTAAGAGATCCTTCAGTCTTCTTGTGGTCTGTTTTTCTAGCTGTGTTTGACATAATTTGACTCCAACTATTCTTTTCATGATGCTGCTTTCTTAGGGCAAAGACTATTTTCAAATCTCAACAGGACTACCTGGTTAAATAAAGGTCAAATCAGGTCGGCATAGTGGTTTGTTATTCTCCATGACGTCGGTGGTACTATTTGTACTTGGTAATCAGACAAACATTTCTTACTTTTTCACTCGATGGTTACAGCCCAGAGATGCATTGTATAATGCACTCTTAGAGCATTCTGTATTTAGCACCTTTTACCCCCTCTCACACACACACACACTCACACACACACACACACACACACACCCACCCACAGGGGCCAAGAGACAACCATCTCAGTCTTAATTGAAAGATGTAATCTTGCAAATGGAAGCCATGAAACATTCAGAGGGTGTGTGTGTGTTTGTGTGTATGTGTGTAAAAGCCTCGAGAGACTCACTCAGAGACACTTCTGTGTAAATGAAGAAACACTGGTGACCTCCCCTACTCTCCCCTACTCTCCTTTCATCTTCTTCCCTCCTTTACACCACTCTCCTTCTCCCCCTCCTGTTGCTCTCTTTCTCCCTCTCCTCCTCACTTCCTTTTCCTTCGATCCTTCTACCTTTTCATTCCCTGATCTAGCTCTCATTCCTTCTCTCATACACACATCCTGTACCCTTCCCCTCTCCTTTTCCTCCACTGGCTTACGTCTCCCTTTTTCTTAATATCTTATATTTCTCAATAGCTACCTCCATCTCTTTTTCCATTGCTCCGCTGTCATCCCACACACTTGTCCACTCCATCACTCTGTTTTCCGCTCCTCCCATTCACACTTACTCCTAATAGGTGCCTCCTCTCTCAGCCCTGCTCCCTCTTGTTTTTTATGTCTTTCATGTCTCCTCTTTCTTACGCACATAGGTCCCCTGCTACCATCCATCGCTCCAAACAATATGTTTGCCAGAGAGTAATAGCTTATTTTGCTCTCCCCCTGCGTTCTCTCTCGTTCTTTCTCTCCCTCACTCTCTCTCCCATTGTGCCTCTTTCTTTGTGTGTGTGTGTTATCAAACCTCTGCGCTATGAGAGCTGAATGTCTTCACAAGGAGAGAGAAAGAAGATAAATCCTTGAAATTCTATCAAATGAGAATATTTTGACAGTCTTCACATTAAATATAGATATAAATATCATCTAACGGTCAAGGGCTTGGTATAGTTAACATACTGTGACTTTAATTCAATGTATTCCATAGAAATTTCACACATAAAATCCAAATAATATAGGCAAATTGTGTTTGTTGCCCATGTTATGTTCAATAAATAGTAGTCATGTGTCAATTCAGTCAAATTATCAAATTATATTTTATATTAATTATCCTTAATTATCCTTAATAATACCTAAGTGATCAAGATGTGTGATGAAGTGATTGTTAAATTCAGTGAAATTAGATTTTGCTTGAGTGGCTATAGTTTTAGCGTTTTCATCTGTCAATCTTTCAATCTGTCCTCTTTTGCAGCCAGTTTCAGACCAATTCCAGCGAATGCATCACAACTCACTAAAGAATTGCTGAAATCCCTCCACTTAGGCAAGCAGGATTTGAACTGGCCAGCCTCCACTCAGCAGGTTTGCCTAATTGTGATTAGGGAAGCTGGTGTTGTTGGCCAATCAGGGTCCAGTATTGCGGCTGTTCTGCCTGTGAGGACTTAAGGCTGTTTTATGGTGTCGACAAGTGGTTTGGACGAGGCATACATGCTCAAACGAAGTGTCGGGAGACTTCTGTGGCATGAGCTGTCATCACCACGGTAACCAGCTGATATAATATAACTGACTTAATAAAGGAGGAGGAAATGTTAATGACACTTTTATTGCGGAGGAGGCAGAGGAGAAAGAGTTTGTGGTCATCCGGTAACACTATATCTCGACCAAAACAAAGACATACGCAACTCCATCTCCATGACAATGACGGACATTTTGGTCCAACCAACCAATGGAAGTGTAAGACAATCAATGACAGCATTATACAGTTCTACAGGTACAAGACACTGTTGGAAGACACTTTTTTTGTTGTTTTGACGTCATTTCACCCTGCTGACAAACAATTACTTATAACCATCAACTAAAATCACTGAAAGACAAGATGACTCAGAAAGAAAATGCTCCAATCACAGCAACACCCGACTCCTCAATAGTGCTGCTATCACTGTAGGCAACATCAAAGAAAGTCACCAGACTCTGGGTCAAAGGGATCTATTATTGTGAATCCATGGCACATGGTGCAAAGTGCACTCATGAAACAGGATTTTCTTAGCATAAAGGATATGTCCTTTGTTATCCATTGTGACCACAGTCCGCTGTTTGTGACCTTCCTCTAACCTCCTACAAGTTTCACTAATTGCCCAGAAGGTTTTCTTTTCATGCCTGTGGAGTGGCCGAGGTGAATGATTAGGTCCCACTTGTTATTTTAGAAAGACTAGCTAACAGGATGTCGTTTTAAAAACCTCAGTGAAATAAAACATTTTCATATTTGAAGATTAGTGTGTGTGCCTTGTTTGTTTCAAGAAAATATTGTATCATGTTAAATGATAAATTCACTGTAAAAGAACCGGATAATGATATTGCAATATTGTTCATCATTTATCTATTTAGAAACAATCAAAAAAGTGAGTCAAACCACAATGTTTACAGATAAAAATAGTTAAATAACCAGAATAATAACAGGAAATGTACTTGTGCTATAATCCAGTGTGAACACCTGCATAGAAACCTAGCTCTTTATTCAGGTTAGATTATGTACCTAACTGCAAGTGGTTACCACTGAGGACATCAGGCTACACTTTCATAAAGCTACAGGAACATCATAGACACACAACCATTAACTTCATATTGAATTTGGTTATTTGTTTCCTACACATACCCAGCGACACCATTGACACAAGTCAGTGTGACCAAGGCCCATCTTCAATGTAGAAATATAAAGTCAATAAACTGTTTCTACAAGAAGTTATAGTTGCAATATCTAATTTCATTTATTGTAATGTCTCCCTTTAGGGTGATTTTTAAAATCATTGTGCCATTAGGAAGATATTTGTATAAATTCCACTACATGTAAGGAAGTTTGTCTGTATATTCCTTTTCCTGGCTAGCAGCAGCCACTGCTCTAGGCTACACGCGAGCACACTTAATGACCATTTTGAGCAACATGGGCTGGCTTTTCCTGCAGTTGTGGGCTGAAAGTCAATGGATTATGCCACAGTCACTTCATCCATTATGTTCTACAGTCTCTGAGTAAACCCTCAGGCTCAGTTCTATGATGATATTTTAAGCCCAGACACCAATTTTTATCTTTCAAATGTGTGCATACAAATGGCTTTCATTGCATTCACAGCAGTTTGTGCATAATAACTACTCAAAATAAACTCTACTGATAACAAACTATTGAGACTTTGAACTATTTATTTTAATAAATATAGAGAGCAGAGTTTTGGTAACTTAAAAAGATATATCTGTTACTTAGAAAGTCAGACAGACGTGCCTGTAGTGTTATCCTGCTGAGATTAGGAAATTGAATTGCATTTATTTGTACTTGTAAATTTGAAAATAATGTTTTGAAATTGAATTTGATCCTCATTGCATTCAGCTGTCAACTTTTATTTCAGTCTATTTTGGAGCGAAAATTCAACGCTCTATATTTTGTGTCAAATTCAGTTCTTACAAGTCAAACTCAGTTCTCTGTGACACACATTCGGGGACAAGCACAGATTCAATTTATATCTCTGCAAACCTTCTAACAAACACAACACCAGCTTTTGCTGTTAGCTTTAGCGTTAGCATCTGCGCTAGTTTACTTACCCAAGTCCCCGGATGTGTGTCAGAAAACTGAATTTGAAAGCATATTGAGCGTCAAATTTTTACTCCAAACTAGACTGAAATAAAAGCTGACAGTTGAATGCAATGATAATCAAATTCTTGCAGTGGCTCTTGGGGCTCGCCCTTCATTCTCATCAGCCAGGTCACCATCTGATGCATCCTCAATATTTTGTGGTTGGCAACCCCCAGGATCTTTTATTTGGAGAGACAGAGTATGGGCTGGGAAGTCAGTTTTGAATGCCAGAAATCTCAGCACCTGGCAAAGTGACTCAATGATGAGTCACTGCAACAACCCTATCAAACCCCTGAAGGGATGTTATGGTCATTATGTGTTATGGGGTAGTTATTGTCACCAACACTCGGAATCATTTTGTCAGCGTGGGTGTCTTTTGAGTGGTGATCTTATTTTGGTATGGAGCTCTTCGTGTATTCATTTTGGAGAGGTGTTTCATTGTTTGTCATCTCCCAATGCACAGCAAGAACTGGAAATGTAAAACAATGCACACACACACACACACACACACACACACACACACACACACACACACACACACACACACACACACACACACACACACACACACACACAATGCCACAGCAAGACAAAAACAGTGTAAATGCTGACTCAACTGAATTTACAGTGGTAGTAATGTAGTGAAGGATGAGAAGGAGGACCGTTAGAGAGAGAGAGGATTATGGGAGGATATATATGTACACACACTATGGTAGAAGGTAGAGAGAGGTGAGGAGAAGGGAAGGGAGAGCGACAGGCAAATGGACAGACAGAAACAGAGGAAGACACAGGGACAGAAGAAAGAGAAATATGGGGATGAGTGAGACATACTGTCCAAGAGAAGAGGAGATTGTTTTCTGAAGCGGTGACTGGCTGTTTACTTGAGGTGGTGTAGTAAACACAATCAGACTTGAGCTGATATATTCAGCAGGAGTGCCCACACACACACATACACACACACACACACACACACACAAACCAACGAGTTTATGTGTCAGGACAGCATCCCAGCTGTGTGTGGTGTGTGGCTCCAAGAAAAAGGCCTGCCTTTGTTTGCCTCTGGGGGTTGAGGAAGACACACATAGACACATGTGTTTGTGTGTGTGTGTGTGTGTGTGTGTGTGTGTGTGTGTGTGTGTGTGCGTGTGTGTGTGTGTGTGTGTGTGTGCGTGTGTGTGTGTGTGTGTGTGTGTGTGTGGATGTGGTTGCATATACTGTGTGCACGTGTGAATTCTTGTTTCCTCAGTGTCTAGTTGAGGTTATTGGCTCTGAAATGGAGACAGACACTGCATAGGAAAGAATATCAATGAGCCTATTGCATACCCAAGCACACACACACACACACACACACACACACACACACTGACACATTTTCTGTCTTTGAAACAGACACACACAAACGCATCCTTTCGTGTGTGTGTCTGTTTCAAAGAGAGAAAATGTGCCGCTGTGTGTGTGTGTGTGTGTGTGTGTGTGTGTGTGTGTGTGTGTGTGTGTG
>CABFOQ010045115.1:0-26625 GCA_900660455.1 Gephyroberyx darwinii | reverse complement strand
CACCTCATGGACCAACTCTTGGCCATAGTATGCTCACTCACTACTCACTCACTTCTTCTGCTAGTTGGCTATAAGGACAGCTGTGAGCAGGAAGTGTGTATTACTGTGTGTGTGCATGTGTGTGCCTGACCTCAGCACTACTTTACTCGACTTTAACCTCTCATTCCTGGCCTTGGTAACATTCAGGATGGCCAGGTCTCCATCGATCACTGGCACCTCCTCAATCAAACTACTGATCAGCATAGATACTGTCTAGGGTAGGGTAGAAGGAATACATTTGTATTATTCTCGTTTTTGGGGTACTTTTGAGTATATTTTGAAATCAGTAATTTTACTTTTACTTATTTATTATACTTCACTTCACTACTTCACTATTTTAAAATCATATTCGAGTACACTGTAGTAGTATTTTGTAGGCTCTTCAAGAGCATCGCACCAGAAACTGGCCAATTCATGAGTAATGAGTGACGGAAACAAGGTCTTAAAAGTATTTTTTTAATCAAAAAAACCTACTTAAAGCTGCAGGAAAGATCATGTGTAATAACATTGAAATAATGTTGTTTTTTTAACTTTTTACTTTTCCTTGAGTAGATTTTTGCTAGTAATTTTAGTAAATTTCAGCAAAGTAACAGTACTAGTTGAGTAGGATAATTTGGTACTCTGGGATTGGACAAGTGTGACCTTTGAATGGTATTACAAGGAGAAATATGCACTAACCACATAACATCAACAAAAGGAGCTTGTCAATGTTGGGAAACCCCCCTGGTTGAGAAGGACAGGCCCTCAGAGGAGAGGATGGAAACAGAGAGAGAGAGGAGGTTACCTTTTCCGCTATCAAGAAGTCAGAGCGCAACGCTTCTCTGGTGCAGATGGCCCCCAGTAGGAAGACAAAGACCAGATACAGGAACCACCTGTAGGTCAGCAATAGTACACCACACAGCATTATCAACTGGTCCCCTCTCAGTATTAATAGAATTGTGTCAACATAAATCCACAATTGAGCAACTGATATGGGTCACACAGGGACTGTGGGTTCGTTTGTTCGTTTTGGTGGGGCAGAGGTTGCCCTTTTAAGGAGATGCCACTGATCACCACACAAGTAAAATCAAACACACTTGGAAAGGGTGAATCATATTGCAAGTGAAAGACTTTTGGGGTGTTTTATTTGAAGAGCTTCCTTCTACCATGACGGGAAGTTGAATAGAATAAGAAATGACTGTTGCAAAACGATAGAGGTAAAACTTGTATCTAACACACCTCTTCTTAGTGCTGAGAATTCAAATTTGCACTTCACATCAAGCTAAAGTAGAAAAAGTGTCTCTACACCAACACTACCAGGGTTAAGGTTTTGATTTCCACTGGGGCACCCATGCTAAAAATGTATGGATGTAAAAGCATGTTATGGTATATGTAGGTACAGTCAGTCAGATTTTAATTGTCATTTGACTTCTGTCAGTATAATCTGAGTAGTTTAGTCTGTGTACTTTTACAGTAGTTGGGTCTGTATAATATTACTGTATTTTAGCTTGCATACTTTTATTGTTTTGTAGTTTAGTGTACTGTACTTAGTGTGGTGTAGTGTTTGTCGTTTGGTGTATTGTAGTAGTTACACATAATTTAGTGTAGCGTTTGCATAGTTTACTGTAGTGTTTGTTAAAGTAGTATAGTATTATAGTAATATAGTATTTTATTGTAGTTTCTGTGTTTTAGTGTATTGATGGGGGTCCTACGAGGTGAAGACAGCTGCCAACGTTCCCACAGGGATGTTGTGTTCAGGCCGCTGAAGGTCTGAGCTCATGTTGAAGCCTACCATCACTCCTACACACGCACACACACACACACACACACACACACACACACACATACAGTATAAGTCATACAACATACAATACAGAAATGGATTTGTACACTAAATATGTTGCTGTACTGCAGAAATTCAAAGGTTTGTGCGTTGAGAGTTAAGCTTAAAGAGCAATACAGAATGCCAGTGAAAGTGTTCATACCTGTTACATACCTGAGTCTGTGGCCTGTAATCTAACCTTCTTATGTAATATTAGATAATGGGGGGCTACTCACCTGTTGCAGCGGGGAAGAAGACCCCAAAAACAGTGAAGAAGTTTTCCCCTGGACTGTAGTCCGGCATCGTGTTCCTGCCGAGCAGCTCGGCCGTATAACCAATGAAACCATGCTCTGACAGAGGAAGCAACGGCACACAAATGACAAAACACATCAGCACCAACACTGCTGAGCTCGCCAGAATTTTCCGCACTGAGCAGTGAACTGTCAATATGCCTAAAATAATTTATTTCTATTAAAACATTCAACTATGCATCATATTGTAATGTTAAATAAGGGTAGACCAATATGGGTTTTTGAAGGTCAATACTGATACTGATATTTATGGACTGAAGCTGCCGATGACTGATATTGTGTGGTGATGGGATGGGGTGAGACCTTGTTTCCAATGCAAATCACTTTTCTTTATACTAGTGGAGTGATTTGCCTTATTCTACATAACAAGATTTTACATTCAATACTACACTGACTACAATGACTTCTTAAGTTGGATATTTTGAAGTGTTAAAGGTAGGTTTGCTGAAGTAATAATCTCTTGCAGCTGTCAGATCCCACTGCGACTCCATTTCACAACTACAATTACAGACAATACAAACAGGAAACAAAAATGTTTTAAATACATTAAAACTCACGTGTGGCTGTCCAATACTTTTGTTCTTTGTTCTACTAATTAATTACTACTTAAATTGTGATTTGTGTGTGTGTGAATGTCTTTAAACCAACATAAATAGCCCCAATGGGTAGCACTAAATTGGACTAAATTGCACTAAATTGTGCAATCTAGTGACAGTACAGGCTAGTCCAGACCAGAACAGTATGGCGAGTGTACAGGGAGAGATAGATCTGCACTGGGGCCCATTTAATCCAGAAAGCAAGAATCTAAAGGCCTGCCTACGTTAGAAACACCGGACATTTCCCCCTTGGTTATCTTGTGATGGGAAAGAATGTGTTCTCTCAGATTAATGACATGTTTATCCAAAAGGAAGTTACCACCCTTTTCAGAAGCTCAACAGCCTCCAAGTCCGAGAGAAAGAATGAGAGAGAGCAAGAGAGACAGACAGAGAGAGCGAGAGAGAGAAAGCATGCTCATTTTTTTCTTTTGTTTTAGTAATGCATGACAAAAGCCAAACCCAGAAGGGCTGGACGTAGTTATTCCACAAAGCTTTCTTGTTATCCACATGTTCTCTAGGGCAGGAACATAAGGAGGCTGTGAAAACCCAGATCAAATGGGACTAGGAGCCCAAACCCTTGTCCATTCTATGACCCGATGAGGCCGCCCTCTATCCAAACAATCATAATGTAACTAAGCGAGAGCAGTCAGTGTCCATGTCTGCACCGTGGGCTCTCCACCCTTATTATAACATCATGCTCCAACACCAGACCAAGCCTGACTCACACAGCGTTTAACACTGAGCTCTCCCTGAGTGTGAAGCTGAGGGTGTTCACTCAATGTTTCTGCTTTTGAACTCTGCAATAAACTATGGAGAACAGTTGCAGAACAATCGAAGCGTTTCTTTTTAACACCTGGTTATTCTTTGTGTTATTACATTTTTGAGGGGAATACAGGCTCACATCTCTCACATCATTCCCCTGACTTGGGTTAGACCGATATATTGGTTTGCCGGAATATTGGGTTGATATTGGCCTTTTAGTAAAAACTGGATATCAGCCAGTAAGTGTCGTCCACCTCTGATGATGGAGGTTCCTAAACCACAGATAGTGAATATGTTTTCACTATTTACTGTTATTTTTAAATCAGATGTCTGACCAGAGAAATCCTTCCAACATGGTGTGGGCAGAATTACACTCAACAGCTTCATGGGTGGCAGTTGGTAAAACCTGAAATGAAACCTGTCTCACTCTGCCTTAAGAAGCTGCTAACCAACGTGGTTATTAGACAATATCGTGGTAGGAATATCCATATTTTAGCAGGCCTACTATCTGACTAGCAAGGGTATATAGGCTGAGTGAGACTCCTTTCCAGCTCAGCATTCAACTGATACAGATCGGACTGCATAGTCAGAGGTCGAAGGGAGAGGCCTCAGAAGCTCATGTGATCTGAGTCTCCCATGGCAATAGACTATCACACATAAAATGCTGCATATAGAATTCAGAGCAAACCATGATGTTACAGAGGATTCAGATGAATCATTCAGATGATTGAGAAATCCATACTGTAGTCAGGATCACAGGAAGAGATGATGTGGCGGTCTCTGGAGTAGCAGCAGGCCTCAGATCTCAGTTCCGGCCTTCTCTCTTTGTCATTGTCCAAAAATGTGGGTGAGTCTGGTTAACACCCTAAACCCCAGACCCACGAAGCACATTATGGCTTCCTGTTCTGCGGGGAATAGGCTTTAATTGGAAGTACAGAGTGAGGCATGCCAAGTTGTATTTCATCTATGCACCACAATGAGATGGTTTCGCGGTTGAACACTTTGGTTGCAGAGACAATACCTTGGCAGTTTTACTGACCATAATAACACATGATCTCCAGAGTATACACTCAATATAAGAAAAAAACTACATTAGACAGATGAATGTTCCTCCCATCAGGGGTAAAAAAAAAAAAAAGCTCTACTCTGAACTGTCTGACATGGTGTAGCTTCGCACTTTTTCAAGTGAGGACTCTATTCTAACTCCACCTGCCACAGTATTGCAGGAAGCACTTGCCATAATCAATCATTTAACAGCTCCTTGTGGCTGGAGAGATGAGGAAGCCAGTCCATATATGTAATAATACACCTAAATCCTTCTACTCATAATGATATTACCACGCAGTGGTCAGCAGTTCAGGATTTCATTGAATCACGTTGCTAGAAATGGTACAGAAACTTGGTAGATGTTTCGATAGAATATGATAGGTGGGGTTAGACCGATGGGCTTTTGAATATCGAAAACAACACAAATACTTTTGGATTGAAGCTGCTGATAGCTGATATTTTGTGTTGATATTCAATATCTTTAAATCTGACCATTTTCATTCCAAACAATTGTCAAAATGTATAAGCCTTTAGTGCTTCCCCTACAACTTTATTCTTGGCCTCTGAAACAGCATTTAGACCACAGGACTCTAAAACTCTCCATAGCTGTCTGATGAACACATAGGTCTGTCTAATCCAAGATTTGACAGAACATACCACCTGGCTGACAAGACGTGGCTTAGCTATGTTATGGTTTCTGGAACCTTCCGCTAAAATGGCCATGACAAGTCTGATTAGAGGTGTTATCAGACTATAAACACATGTGCTTGGCAGTGGCTCTTTTCCCTCATTGCTGTTCTGGCAGGTAACCAGGAAGTGCCTCGGCGCCCAGTGAGCGATGGCTAGACTAGGTTGTTTCAGCTAGCTACAGGACCCGCTGGCCCTCTGCCAACCATGAGATCACCACAACACACACAGCAGCTCTTAATTGGAAAAACCTGGACTATCCATTATGGCTGCTTCTCCCACAACCTTCAGTAACTGCAAATTGTGCCAGCTGGACTAGAATGAAGATTGGAGGGGTGGGCCAGTTGAGAGCAGAGGTAGGACGAGGGGCTGGTTTTAGAGAGGTAAAATAACTAAGGTAAGTGTCAAGCTAACCATCGCCCAGCGCTGGTTGACTAGCCTTGCATGAGTTCCTTGTAGTTTGCCGGGAGGGAGAAAAGGGACGGTTCTCTATGTGATATATGTACTTGTCCATTTTCTCTATGTGATATGTATTTTTTATAGAGGGTGTACACTACCTTTCATGTGTTTTGTTTTTATGCAACGCACATTGAGGTTCCTTGTGTATGAAATGCTACACAAATAAAGTTTGACTTGGCTTCTGGAACACTCTTCCCTCTGGACAGGACGTTGATAATCAGTGAGAACAGGAAATGTGGGGAAGGACTTCCTGAAGGCCGGCAAAAGAATACAATCTACTGAAAAAAAAAAAAGGCGACAATGTTTCCTCACCAACTTCTTCATACCACAGACCACAGGTCTCGGACTTGGCTTAAGCTACCCCAGCAGCAAGAAAACAGGTCTTTACAGTAGTTCCTGACAAAATCTATCAGTTTGTTATTCCAATAGATTTCCACCATTCACTAAAACACATCACTCAGAAATATTAAGGATCTTAAGAATCCTTAGTTATTAAGGATATAACAAAAACAGGTCAACAGACATGTGGAAAATGGGTTACATTTGCAGTAAAAAAGTAGTTACACAGATAACAGTTTCACAGATAAGAGAGCTTGTAGAGATCAAGTCTTGGTAGAATTTAGTACATAATATAAATAATGCCACAGCGCCCCCTGCTGGTTTAAGCAGCTAGCTAACTGAAGACAGGCAACAGTCAGAGGTCCTGGGTGCTGTACGAAACTACATATTCACTACAGTCCAGCACACACTGGAAGAATTCATATTTTTCATTCACAATTATCTGACATATCTCTCTCCTTAGCTCTTATCTATTTTTTTTCCTAGCACTTGTGATCATGATCGTTCTGTGGTCACAGGAATATTGTATATTGACTTTTGCACTCCTTATTTTTTGCTTGTAATTCTGAGAGCTCTAGAAATTGAAGCTACTGCTACTGTACTGGGATTTTTTTTAATGGTCAAGTTTAAAGCTATTGCATATTGGCATAAAATATTGACAATCAGCAACTTCAATACAAAAATATTGTTATTGACCATAAAAAACTAATACTGGTCGAACCCTAGGTGAGAGCACCCCAGATGATATGAGAGATAGAGGAGCCAGAAGAGAGAGAGAGAGGGGAGCGCATGAAGAGGTTAGAGAGACAAACAGCATGAGAAGCATCAGCAGCAGAATGTGTGTCTCTAGAAAGAAACAGACAGGAAGAGGGAAAAGGGAGAGAGAGATAATGAGAGAGGGAGAGAGAGAGACAGACCAATTCACAGATTGAATATCGGGACAAAACATTGGCGACCAGCCTTCAAAAACCCAGATCAGTCAAACCCTACCTGTGACTCTCTTATCTCCTCCCTTCACCAGCCCTACCTGGGTCTAGGTGGGTGAAGGTGCCAATGACAAAGTCCAGCGTGGAGACGGCCAGCACAGCCAGCAGCAGTAGCTGAAGTCTGATGATCCACTTGACGCCGGCCAGGTTGATGCCGAGCAGCACCAGGAGCACCGCCGCTGACATGCTGCGTACCACCCACTGGCTCTGGAGACCCAGCAGCTCTGCCACCGACTCCGAGAAACCTGTGATGTACATGGCCCCGGCAACGCACTGTGGGGTGGGAGGTGAGACGACAAGGGAGATTAGGTGGGTGGGATGGAAATAGATTCTGAGTGGATGTATAGGGTCTGTTACACACATTACAACCATGTTACAACCATTAGCATGAAATATGGCATGCTGCATGTGCACTTGGGAGCGCAAACACACACCCACATCCACAAACTTGATGATAACACGTTCCATTCCACACAGGTATGCCTCAATATGTCTTATTATAACAATAATAATGCTTTCAGTATTGGTATCAGCCTTCAAAAACCCTTACCAGTCAAATGGTAACTTGAAGTGCAGATGTGTTTCGTGTGTACATTAAAACACACACATACAATTAGGGAGTGGCTCCGTCTCAGTTAGCTTGCAGCAGCTCAGATTCCTGCCAATGGGCATTTATCTTACATGTCCTGCTCTATATGCTCCTGTCCACTCATGTCCACTCCACTCTGTTTGTGTGAGTGAGAGTATGTGAATGAGTCTGTCTTTGTGTGTGTGTGTGTGTATGGGTGTGTCTCCTATCTGTTTCCAGGCTGTGGCTGCAGCTGGGCAGTGTTGGCGTCCTTGTGGTGTCCCACAATCATCATGCTGACCGGGCTGCTGTTGACGCCCCCCACCAGATCTGGATGTTTCACCAAAGTGTCCTTATTGCGTCTATTCTGTATACTTTGTTTATGTTCCATTTTAAATATGTGTTCGTCCAGCCTCTGCACCCTAATCGTCCTGGTAGGGGGATCCCTCTCTGAGGAGCCCCTCTCAAGGTTTCTAAAAATACATTTCCTAAATTTCCTAATTCCTGGGACTTTTCCTTGTCCTCAATGAGGGTCTATGGTTGTGGGCCGTTATTTATTGTTTTCATAATGTGGGTGATGTGAAGCCCTTTGAGACTGTAACCACTATACATATAAACACACACACGCTCACCTGTCCAAACACATAAAGGAGGCCCACGGTGCCTCCCACCCGGCCTCCCAGGACAGTGGAGATCATGGAGTAGACTCCTCCACTCCCAACGCCACAGCGCTCACACACTCCAATCCCCGACATCACTGTTACCAAGGCAACCAGCACGACCACAGAGACCAGGAGCATCCCTAGCAACACACCTGTGTTCCCCTGGATGATGCCATGAGGTAAAGCGGAGAGAAAATATTAAGAATCACCTCTTTGTTGTTTCACTTTTTTGGTGTGCCATGTATTGACAGAAGTTGATGTAGTTACATCAGTTTTCAGTTAATGGGCACAGATAACAATGCACATGTGCACTTGCACACTGTCACATATTTGATAAGGTGAATAGTTTTTACAGCTCACATTTGCACACCTAGACATTTTGAGTACATATGTATGGCCTTCTGTGTACCTGCCAATCCAAATACAATGCACATTTTGCACAACGTGTACATATGCTGTAAATCTGAATCTGTTTTTCATCATGTCCACAGGTTGTTCTTATCTTGACATTTTCATACTTTTTCATTTTCATCCAGCAAATATTTCATATTTTAGTCTATTTACATTAGTGCAGAATTTTCATAGATTTTTGTCTGAGTATATTTTACTACTGTTATTTGACACACCCTGCATACATGCTCTAATTAATACTTTTCATTCTCACAGTTGTACTTGTTCTAGTGTTGTATTTGCTGGTTGCATTTGTATTATCTGTTTCATCTCATAAACCCCAAACTTGCTTTGTAGCTGGAAAGCCCAGGACAGGACTCCAGTGGTGCATGGTGTACTGGTGTGAAAGAGTTTCTGGTGAAACCAGGGGTATCAACAACAGAATAAAAAAAAATATCCACATGGCTGGAGCCAGATGTGAAAGGCCACATTTTTCCCCACTAGCCTTAACCAAACAAGGTCCTTTGAACCTTTTTATTTATATTAGGCATTTAGCTACAGTCTTATCCAAAGTGACTTACAGTGAGTGCAACAGAAGAATAAGCTTCAACATAAGATTTAACACCTAAGCTCTAGGACAACAATGAACAATGAGTTTATACATTTATATACTCACCACCAGGTAGCCGGTGCGGAGGAAGAGCACAACACCAAAGATGTTGATCATGCAGGTGGTGAAGACGCCGTCCCAGGTGCCGAAGAGCACCGGCTCCCACACAAACAGCTTGACCCTCCACCATGGCTGGCTAGGCTGCTGGAGGCCCTGACCACAGGAACACAATGCAAGGTTTACAGCACTGACTGGTTTAAATGTGCTACTGCAGCATTTTAACAACAGCAAATCATTACCACTATTTTACATTGTGTACCACCAGGTCAGATTTGTCAGGAAATTTGCTGGATTGCTTTACAGCACAAAATAGGAAGAGGGCTCTGTCCTTCTAGTGCAATGAAGCTAAGGCTTTCAGTTTCTCGCAAGTGCAGATGGTGTAACAAGTGAAAGACCAATGGAGAAATCCACATCCAAGATGTTTATCCTCTTCAGTGAAGCTAACCTAACAATATATGCCATTTGGTGCAAGCTTTTTATCCAAAGTGCCTTATAAGTACTGTGAGAGGACACGTTGTTTTTGTGTGGGACGCCAATGGAAAACGGACCGCTTACCCTGACATTGTTAATGCTACAGTCTACCCACTGAGCAACATATGATCTGATGGTGGATGGTATATCCCTTGCATCCCCTATACTTAAATGAAAACTTAAGTTAACATAATTAAGTTTGCTTACCCTGCACCCCTCTTGAACCTGAATACACTGACCACTGATTATTGAGCCAGAAAATCCCTCAACCCATTTTGTGATTGACAGTACTCAGCCTCCCTTCCACTCCATTGCCCTGAAATTGGGAGACATTTGAGCTGACAAGGCGATTGTAGAAAAAAATTCTACCTGTGCATCTTCGTGGAAGAGATCATGGATGTGTGTGTTGTTTGTGGTGGTGCTGGTGACCCCCGGCTTCAACAGTCCTGCACCATTGCCCTTCTGGTCATACCTGTGCACAGTCCAACCTATGGGCAGGATATCCATGGCAACCTACAGGTGAGATGAGATGTATTACCTTATTTGCTTTCTGTGCTAAAGCCATGGTAATAGACCTCAGATTTTAAAGAACAAACAAACAAACAACAACCTTCTCACTTCTTAGCTTTTCTTTTTCATGGCACTTTGCTGATGCATGATTGCTATGGACACAGGGACACCATGATAGCACTAAGACCCTTACATTTGTATTTCTTATTTTTGATTGTGTGTAACGTTAGTGATGAATTGAAGATTATTCTACTGCTGCACTCACTGTAACTCACTTTGAATAACAGTGTCAGCTAAATGCCTAAAATGTCAATATAAATGTAAATCTAATACAACAGCGGCATAGCCTGTAGGTTTACACAATGTCTAGACTGAATAGACACATTGAAATGCACATAACAATTGAAGGAAGGTGACTCCATTACTCCTGCTCCCAAGCTTATTATTCATTAACTTCTCACAGCTTGGCAAAAATGCAGCATGAAAAGAATTCAGCTTCAAGTCTAAATGCATTCACCTCTATTTGCAGCAAAGTTTTACTTTCCTGTGACAGGGGCTGCTGGTTAAACAGAGGCGTGCCAAAAAATGCACCCGTTCACCCGGATACAACAGGGTGTGCTGGTTACTTAGTAAAGGTTGCCATTTAAGTAATATTAACATAACCAATAAGCCGCGAGAGGCCCTGGTTTACAGTGATTTAACACACCATTAAAAAGACGCAAATGATAGCAGTAATATTTATTAAAGACATTTTCGCCAAGAAATGTTGCTGTTGAATAGTAACGTTAGCGAGACAAAGTGGCTGCTAAGCGACACATAACTTAAGTTACCACCATTAGTGATTTAAAAAAAATAAAATAACAGTCAAGCGGTCACAGGTGTATGCAAACCGGAACTGTCTTTTTAATAAATACCTGTTCAGGAATTCTGAGTGGTACTGATTAATATGGTTAACCAAACCGTATACTGTATTAGACGTAACTAAAAGTGACAGCTACAGCTAGTCCTGCTCACTAGGACTGACAACACTCTACAACAGTCTGACACTGATAGGAAGCTAGGCCCACGTCTATTAAAAAATTGGTACTTTAATGTAGCCTTGGTAAGGTACACGCGCCATAAAATATAAATGAAGACCTTTTCTGAATAATTACGAGCCAGTCTTGAAATCGGCATGCACCCGATACAACAAATACAATTTCAACTTTAATATATGGTTCGCATATCATTCCCACAATGTACTTCCACCAAAATACAACATACACAGTGGTTGGCGCTAGTGACCTGTCAACCAATTACCACAGTTGGAATTGTATCGAAATGAGTGCGACTTGGTGGGTTTATTTTTATGCCGAATTAAAGAGAATTTCCTACCGATTCAGCAAAAAAATGTCTTGAGACATATTTTATAAGATATGTACTTTTGCCGATAAGCCAGGCGCATTTTTTAATGGAGTTTGGCGGGTTTCTGTCTCCATATTAAAGAAAGGCATGTGTTGGGGCTAAGCACTAACTGCATTCCCCCACAAAACACGTCCTTACCTTTCACAAAGTACCATATCATTCCACACCGAGGAGAAGGGGGGAAAAGCAATGTTCCAAAATGACCAAATCCAATTCCCTGCTTTTACAATCCTACGTGTGTTCATGAAAACGTCAGCAGCCAGCAGGTAGATGTGTTTTCACCAATAACCTTCCAGGGTGTGTTGCTGCTCTGCAGAAAGATCCTGCCAGGCTGTTAGTTTTGGCCAGCCTTCCACTGGGCAAGGTTGAGTAGTGATTACAGTCATTTGTGGGATAGCTGAAAGTTAATACACTCATACTATTCCCTATACTATTAGCATTATTAAGTATTATTATTCTCTCCATACCTGTGGACTCCCAACTACTTCTACATACAGGGGTGCCAATTTAATCAAACTTAAGTCCTACATCTTATATAATAATAATTTGCCACTGAAATGTACACACCTACTGCTAGATTTCTGGGGACAAAGTGGAGCAAGGACTGATGGCTGACAAGATTACATGGTCAATATAATAGATGTAGGTCACCAAACTATCAGCCTAGAGGGAACCGTGGTCCTGAATCCTCCCCTGATGTGACTTTGTTTTAGATATGGCATACAAATATATTCTTTGGGATTTTTCCTTGATGTATGCATGTATCCAATATAATCACCAATTTTGGAGTCATATAGGCTATCAGATATATTTTCAGCCAGACTGTTCTGAATTTAAAATGTTCAGATACCTCTGGAGATGGTCAACTTTTGATGCCAGTTATTTTACTTATATTTAGTTGTTCCCCATAGCAATAGATCTCTAGGAAATTTATTTTTGTAGTTCAGTGTAAGCCTCAGGCTTAAGGTTGATGGGGGGAAAAAGTTACAGACACCTGAATAGGCTTTGCATTTCAAAAAACAAGTCGAAAATACTGTGAATTATTTTATTTATAAGGACATGACACACAACAATCAAAACAACAATTTAATCAGGTCTTTTACAAATCATAATATATTGCAAAAATCTAATCATATAGGCTACTTTACTGAAATTAATCAGCTACAATTAAAGCCGCACATTAATATCCATAAAACAAGTTCACTCGACCCAACAACTTAGAGACCATGCAAATAAACCTTGCTGTCTAATTTATGATCAATTCCTCCAGTGGAGTGGTAGGGCTTCCTTCTCAAGTTCTTTAAAAGTATGAAAATACTAGAGTCAAAAGTCAGACTCAAGAAGGGGATTCCTGTCCGTATTTGAAAGATCTTGATACATCTATGAATCATACAGAGATAAATGAGGGTAGCCATAGTGACTGCATATGATATACATATCAGTGCCTTATGCAACATGTTTCAAAAATAGTTTTTATCAAAAAATTCATCATTCAGACATTTTTACACAAAAGAAATATTTTTTTTCTCCAGCTTATACAAGGACACTTATGGCCAGGTTATGGTTAATTGTTACTTAAAAACAGAAAAATACCATGGATTGTAGTACTGCTCATATAATTCATTAATTTTCCATCAACATTGATTCTCATTTTAATTTGCCGATTTGAACTCAAAGGTTACAATTACCAAAGCAGAAGTATTTATCTGCACTGTGCTTTTAAAAAGTGCTTACATTAGCTTAGATATCTAGTGGAGTATTTCAACCACACAAATATAATTGCATACCAAATGGGTGAACAATGAACAGTTTTCGGGGGGGAAAATTGAAATGCTTTTCATCACCAACATAACATCTGTAGAAAACAAACCCATCGTAATACATTATTGACTGCACATAATTTGCCATGGATTCATAAATCACTGATTTTCTTTTTCAAACTAAACAATAACCAAACTGTGATTTAGTATTGATAACCATGGTGAGATATATATACAAGTCTCAGAAAGCCACACTTTCACTCTAAGTGAAGTGGTTTCTTTGTCAATCTGAAAAATGTTGGAAAAAAACTGCATTAATGTGCATTCCACTGACAAAAAGTGTCTCTTGCACAAGCCTTGTCACTCTACTGACAAATACCAGTATTTCTCAGAACATAAAAATGCACAATGTGAAAAATATACAAGATATTTACAGCAGGATATTTTCTATAATTCTAGAAGGAATGTTCAAAGAGGAAAAATTAGCTATTTGATTTATACTGTGGGTGCCATCTGTCCCTGATTGTCAGTAGAATTGTAACAAGAGGGAGCTGAACTTTTAGGTCAAAACCTAATTTGATGACATATAAAATCAGTGTTTTTGAATAATAGCACCAAAAGCAAGACATCACACAAAAAAAAATCAACAGCATACCATCTGATGCAGTAGAGTAGAAAGCCCACTTGACCATTTGTATTTAAAACCGCATGGTTTCCTCAAGTCCTGAACAAATGTGGTTTACCATTGAATTATAGTTTGTAAATAAGAAATTATAAATTAGCAAAACTACAGACATCTGAAACATGATTCTGCACTCATATACTGTAGAACAGTACATTAAAATGACATTTTATAAACAGATATTTGTCTGAGAATTTGTCTTGGTGCTATTTCTTGCCTCTCACAAGAGGTCAGTCCTGGATACTCGAAATACTAAAATATGATGAGCAACCAACGAGAAAAGAAGTTCCTTGATAGATCTTACCTTTTTAAGATTACGGAGTGAACAGACTGATAGCTTATACGTTTGTTAACATTGTGCAAGTGGAATTACTAGCCTTAGAGCACTAAGTAGAAAGAAAGAAATATATATATAGTAATGAGCATGGCTAGAATATTTAAAAAAAAAAGGCACAGATGCAAAACTAATGAAACTGGAAGAGCAAGGACCTATTTCCACATTTATATTTCACAGTGTAGCCATGGTAAAACTTTGACTTTCAATCAAAATGCATTGGGTTGTCTCCACCTGTCTCTCCATATAAACCCATTCTTCCTAGCAGAGTCTACGAGAGCATTAAGTGACTAAAGCATAGGGGGGCATCAGTAACTTCAAATTCCTGACAACCAAATCTGAGACACAAGTATTTCTACTGATGGATCAGTCATCATCTCAGACACCTCCTTTAATAGAAAAATTGCCTAATAGTAAAGGCATTATTGGCAATTCCCCTATAGTCAAAGTATGTACATTCCCCAAAAATGACGAATGTGCAAATTTTGTGCACAGACTAAGTGCAGTCCTGGTTAGTAATTTCATTACAAATCGCTTATTCAGGTAACACAAAATGCACATTATTCTGCAACCATTAAGTGTATGCAACAATTTGACAACCACAGTTTTCCTTTATTTGCAATAAAGGAAAATAATTTCTTTCATGAATTTTAATTTATTAAAGGACTACACCAACTTTTGGGGAAATTGTCTCATTGGTGAACATGAACTTTTACACAATACTATAGGAGCACCACCAAAATCTTGTGCCTATAGATGTCGCTGTCCTGTGCACATGCTAACTAGCATCATCTAATGTAACAAGATAGTCCTTTTAGTAATTCAGAGTTGGTGTTGTTTATGTCAATCCTCTCGCCACATAAAGGGTAAATTGATCAACGGACCAATTTCCCAAAGAGTTGGTATAGTCCCTTAAAACCCAATTTCCCAAGACTCTAACCTACTAAGCGCATTATCATTAGATAGCCTAACCTTTAATCAAAATTGAGATGAAAAAAGTCAAGAGTTGTATAATCTTGTGCCAACATATCCAGCCACAACGGCATGAAATGAACACAAGCAATATTGAATGTGAAAATAGCAAGAGAAAGCAAGTTCTAAGAAATACATTATTAGGTCTATATTTTTTCTTATTGGCCATCAGCTACCAAATTAAAGTCAATGCGTGAATTGAAACTATACTGGATTTCATACCAGATAAATACAATCAGAAAAATCTCTCCTATAGCATTCATTATCATTAAGCACATCATGGAGCGACACCTGTTTCAGGTGACAGCAAATAAAGTGACTACAACATATGACCAAGAATCAATCATTGAGTTGTAATCATAGTTTCTTTGCCGTAGGCAATTAGACACAAGTGTTTAGCAGTTGGGGTAAAAAGTATCTAGGAAAAACTTAAATAAATTTTAGTTGCTTCTGCTTAGTTTCTTGACAGATACAGTAAGGGAAGGTAGCAAACAGCAAAAAAAAGGCATATATATAGGCCTATGTTTTAGTAAGTGGAAAATATTGCATTAAGCAGCAAGAATGACTTGATCAAATTTTTGTGCAAGGAATTGTTAGGCAAAAATGATTGACAATAAACACAAAACTAATATACAAATAATCTATGGCAATGATATGAGTGAAAATTCCACTATATCCCTTGCATTATGCTTTGGTCACTGATCTCTTGAAATACATTCTTCTTTAAATGGAGCATGACATACCCATGTACCATTCAAATTCTGTTTTTTTTAGGGGGATGCTAATTATGTTTTTTCCATTATTCCAATTCCTACAGTTAAACTTACCAGAAAAAAAGGTTGTTCCTTTTTTAACACAATGCTTTGAGCAAGAGCACACATTTGCAATGGGACCTGTTTTGGCAGAAAAGAGGACATAGGATATAAAGTGCAATTGAAATGATTACAGATATGAATCCTTTCCCCTTCCTCTCAGCCAAAGGTTTCACTGGATGAAACATCAGGGGAGGAGTTGAGTTGAGACCTGGTCTCAGTGACTGCAACTAAGGGGAACTCTGCAAAGTCTGTGCTGTGTCCTCGAAGACTAACTTGACCACTGGCAATAGTAAACTGTGAAGAGGCTCCTGACCTTGATGTCTGGAAATGCGATCTGAAGTTTTGATCAAAGGTGCTGATTTGAAAAGTTTGCAGCATCCCTTGTGAAGAGTCTGATTTTTTGGAGGGCGAAACCTGTTCGAGAAAGTCATCCTCAGCCGGGGACACAGCTGAGGGGGGGGTGGTCTCGTCACCTGAAAATGAAAATGAGTGCTGGGAGTCCCCCACCAGTAATCCAAAGTGAGGTTTCTCTAAAGTGGACCTTAGTGGGGAGCTCATCCCTGATTTGAACCTGCTGGGGGAAGGGAACTGTTTCTCTGTGGAGAACAGAGGCTGCCCAGCTAGGGTGGGGTTCTCAGAGACCAAGCTGATGCTCTGGCTGCTCAGGTAGCCATCATTCTGGCTGGTCCTCTCCAGGGCTTGCTGGAGGAACTTGGAGTACTCTTGCAAGAGGCTGACTTTCTCAGTAGGTGGCTGAGTCGGGGCGCTGGAGGCTCCTAGACTCTCTGCAGGGCTACTGTCTGAAACATCAGAGGAGTTGATGGATATGCTCGAGGTCACCTCCGTGTCAGCCACGCTGAAGGAGATGTCTGACTGCCCATTAGCTTTGTTGGAGTAATGGTCCAAAAGTGTCTGAAGAACCTCATCTGGCAACACATTCTTGTCATGGGTTGCCTTAATCTCTGTGTTGATGGGCTGGGGTTCCAGGATAGTGGCAGGGACAGTTTCGTCAATAACGGTTGACACCACAGTTTGCGTAACGGAGGGTTGAGAAGAGATGCTATTCGCGTTAAGGGAATAATCCCGATTGTTGTTAGCCATTGCAGCCTGGAGATAACGTTTCTTCTTAAGAAACTGCATAGCATCATCATAGTTTGTGCTGCTGGCTGCTGGCTTGACTGGTCCTTGAAGTGTTTCAACAGGCTCAAGTTCAGTGTTGCTCTCTACGTCCAAAATGCCTTGTTTGTCCACAATCTCAAAGGTGTACCGAGTGACCTTACTGCTTTCCTCAAAAGATGACAAAGGGGACAGGCTGGGAGGGGGTTGTTCACTGGACTGTTTAAGACTCCTCTTGGGGACCTTCTTCAGGACCAGTTTAGGAGGAGCAATCTCTTCAGATGACACCTCTCCCTCTTGGTGGTGGCTAGCTGATTCTTCAGGAAGTTCCATGGAGTAGTCTGATATCACATACTCATGTTTGACTTTGGAGGAGACTGCATAAAGAGGTAGACATTCAATTTTGCTCTGTCTCTGCTCCTCTTTCTCTTCTGTTCCTAAGACAGCAACAGTGTGCCCTTCCATTTGGGCAGCAGTGGAAGCAGCTGAGCTCTGCAACTTGTCTGAACACTTCTGACGTTTTTTCTTGGGCAGTGAACACTCTTTGGCAGGAAAGGATAGGCCTAGAGAGTCTGTTTCACGCAAAGGTCCAGCTTTCCCAGCTGCCTTGTGGGCCTTCCTCTCTCTGTTCTCATGACACATTCGCCTGTGCTTTAAAACCCGGTCTGTTCTGGAGAAGTACTGTGGAAATAAGACAAAAATTAACATTGTTTCTACTGTAGCAGCTTACAGAGACGAGAAAAAAAACTCATGGCTGTCAATTATTTCACTGTAGAGCTCTACATACCCCTCATTTTTCATGGAGCGCTGCTCTCTAACACAATCCGACAGGGTCAAGGGAAAAAGTTTATCCCAAAATCACCCAAGACATGTCCTTTTCAACACTCACTGGAAAGATTGCTCAACATCTGCCATGCCCCCTCATGCACGCATGAAGACCAGCAGCCAGCAGAGCAAATAAGGAGTGTGTGAGCAATGCCAAAAACCACATGGACAATTATAACTGAAATGTTGTGTGATAATTGTTCAATCACAGCTGTTTCAAGACGTGTAACTGCAGCATGAGTGTAGTTGTGTTGATAGTGTGTGTTTTAGTGTCTTTTTTGGGGTCGACTGCTTGAGTTTCCCTTGACCCTGTTGTACTGTATTGGAGAGCAGCACTCCTTGTTAAACTGAGAGGTACATGCAGCTCTACAGTAAAGTAATTGACAAATTTTGGATAGGAAAAGATAGGCAAAATAGGAAAAAACTAGGAAAATAAGACCCGGGTTGAAAATAACCAGATTATCTTTTAAGCTGTATCGCTACCTATAACGTATTCCAATGCACCCAGTGAACTGAAATCAGTTTGAATTGAATCACATTGCATCACTACTTATTGCCACCTCCTCAAATACTGGCTCATGAGTAGCTACTTTTGGGCCTTTGGCTAGTATTTTTATTAACTCAATGCATACTCCCTCTATTCAATTTCCAATCCCTGCCCATATATGGAGTCACTTCATAATCTTAGATATTACGGGGTGTCCCTCCTAACACTGATTTTCCACCATATTTAGATGCACTCATTTATGAAACGACAGAAACACTGCTTACCTGGTGACAGTAGTCACATTGGTAGGGCTTTTCTCCACTGTGGGTCCTCTTGTGTCTCTCCATGTGATACTTCTGGATAAACCTCATCCCACACTCATCACAGCGAAAGGGCTTCTCCCCTAAGCAAAGAAACAAAAAGAGGAAAAAGATGATCCATGGGAGACTAGAAAAGATCAGCCATGTCCTGGTGGCTATTGATGTCCGTCATCTTTTACTCACCAGTATGGATCTTCTCGTGTCTCTGGAGCAGATATTTCTGAATGAAGCGCATATCACACTGGCTGCACTGAAAGGGCTTTTCACCTGGAGAGCCAAATTGTATAATACATTAATCTCACCATATAAATGAGAATGCAGGCATTGCATTTGATGACACTCAAAACAACGTTTGCAGTTTTTCCCCCAGCATTGTTCCCTTTTAGCTCAACAGTTCAAAACCTAGCTCCACGCAAAGGAATTTCTATATGATCCATCTTCACCATAATATCTCATAATATCATGACAGTATATATATTATACTTTCTAATGTAGATACGGCAGGGTAATTCATACCAGTGTGGATGAAGACATGTCTCTGTAGATGGTAGTTGGTCCGGAATGCAGCGTTACAGTGAACACAAACGTGACACTTGGGGTTTTGTAGGCCCAGTGATCCATCATCATTGATGGTGAGAATCTATAATAGGAGGGGAATAAAGAATAAAAATACTTATAATTAGCCTCATATTAGCTCATCGAGCTGCTACAATTGACCGCTATCACATGCTGAATATCATTAAGAACTTTTCTCACTTGCACCTTAGCTGGCGAGCGTTGCTTCCGCTTTTTCTTCTTGGGACACACCATCAGGTCTTTAGCTTGTTTCTTGTCCGTCTTCATCTGGACCAGCGGGTCAGACAGCTTCAGCTCTTGCTTGATGCTCAACTGTGAAAGAAGAACCATGAATCGGGGAGAGTTTTTGGCATTCCAAACAAAGCAGGTAGCCTTTTGCTAAACTCCCCTTGAATGTAGACTGACCAGTCCAAGCTTTGACACTATGACCATAGGACAACTTCCAATATTCTACACACATTTGATTCAGATTTATTGAACCTTTTTCTCTGGGTTTGTCTAGGTGTGTGTGGGTGGGTCGGTGGGTGGTTGGAGTAACCTAGTTCCCTAAGGTTTCAGTGTCAATGAGAACATCCAATGACTATCTGCCATACTCCTCACTCCTCTGCCATACACCTCATGACAGAATATGTTTAACATCTTTTGACATTGCCTCTTTGGCAATGTCACTGACAGATGCCATTGTTTTGCAGCTTGGCACTATGCCAAGCAGGACTGTTTGTCTGGGGTGCCAATAGCAATTAATGGAGGCGAGGGGTGGGATTCAGTGATTGGTTTATTTTTGACTGTTCAAAGGACACCTGAACTCATATTATGTCGGATTGTATGAACAGAAACTCATCAGAGTATGATTTGTGTGAAGACAGCCACTACCAGCATGTACTCACTGGCATATGTAGCGAGCAGGGCAACTTATTGGAGAGTTTTAGTGGGAAGTGTACTCCCACCTCTCCTCCTCCATCTCCTCCTACTTCATTCTTTGTCATCTCCTCCTGCACCATCAGTTGTTCCGGAGGAACCAGGTCGTGTGTAACCAGTGAGCTTCCGGTCAAGTCCTCATCTTCATCGTCATCGTCATCATCCTCAGCCAACAGAGGGTGGTTGGCCAGTGACCTTTCTCCCAGGGTCATCACAACCAGACCCCCTCCACTCCCCAGCCCGACCCTCCCGCCTCCATCTGCTCCGCCACTGCTGCACTTCAGCAGCATGCCCTCCAACTTGTCATCAATGTTCATCTTTATTTAGACTGGTTTGTCAAGTCTGTGAAAGGACAAAGAGTGAGAGTGTGTGTGAGAGAGAGATGATTGGACAGGGATTTAAGGCTAAATGTAAATAATTCTCAATGTTGACACCAAGTTATATCTTAGCCCTGAGGCGTTCTGCAGTTTAATATTGCCTTGCCTATGCAACGTAAATACCTTGTCATTGGGAGCCACTCTTTAAATCGGCATATATCCAATCCACCAGACATTTTTCAATACAATTGCAACTTTTATACTGGTTCGCCTGTTATTCTTATAGCAATGTGAATCAATTATAAAAGTTGAGATATCATTAATATAATGTGCTGCTTGGTTTATCGTCTATATGCCGAAACTACCAGAAGACCCTAACGATTCGTAAGGAGGTTTTAAATCACATTATACGAGTTATATACGAGGTATGAACGTTTGCCGATAAGTAAGGCGACATCACATTGACCGATTTTGAATGGACTTTGGTGTACCGTTCTCCCTGCAAAAGAGGACGGAACGTTTCAGGGCTGAATGTCAATAAATCACAATGTTGACACAAAGTAATTTCCAATACTAAAAATAAAGACAGAACACTCGTTTTTCTAGTTAGCTAAACAATGAAAGATTGAACTATAGCATTACCTGCCCGTTACTTGGCGTTATATTCCAACAAATAGCCATATGCATTACTTGGAATTGTAGCTAACGTAGCGCTAGCAGACCATTTGACAGTAGTTTGACACAATATGGATGACACAAAATTTAGTTAGACTCAGGGGTCAGCGGGCCAAGTGTCGGTATCGGCTAAAAAACACGGTAACAGCCATTCAGTTTCATGCATAACCACACTCATACAGTTACTAAGTGGGTTAAGTCTCTTAACTAGCTAGCTGCATCAAGCTCATTACAGAGAACTAGCGTAAGATCGGAAGTAAGGCAATTTTGACTTCAAACTAAAAGCTTGGAATTTGTCCCTCCTGCAAAAAAGAATGATTCGGGTGTACAGAACAAAAACCGCAGCAAAACATTACAATGAATATTTAGTGAGACTTCAGTTGTTAAATGTTTTCTGCAAAATGTTATTTTTCAAGCATATGGCCCTATGCAATATGCAACAGGGCTATCAAAATACACACGGGTTTTGTCTCCCAACACCAACCTTAAACCGTTTGCTGTCTTATAGGTCCGTTTTCACTCATTTCAGTAACACGGTTGTCTCTAAAGACCGGTAGAATGGGAGTCCCAGCTGCTAGTGCCCATCCCATATAGGCCCATACAATATGCCGGATATTATCACTTTTGTACTTTTTATTACCCAAAAAACGTTGAAGCACATGTACAACGTTAAAAGTTTTATTTTGAAGGCTGTGACCGGAAAGCCTTTTTTATTTTAGCTATTTTGACACTGGTTGTCAAAGGCCTAGTTTGCTAGCAACTTGCTGCAAGAAAATGGTTCGTCTGATTAGTGTTAGTGTCTGATATTATAATATTATTTTGAGATTGCATTTTATAAGTTGACATCATGTCATATGCAGTAATCAACAATCTACTCGACCTCATATTAAATGCGATATACGGCAAGACACATAACTTTCGGTTACACATTTCACTAAACTTACCAGGGAAGCTAGTTAGCTTTCTGGCTAGCGCTTCGAGCTTCCTCAGCCATTGCGGTCAATAGGCCACAATGTTGTAGCTGGCTAGTTAAGCTAACGTTCGCTAACTAGCTAGCTCGCTAAAACACAAACAATCCCATACGCCTCGGCGGTAGGCATGTTTTATGTAAGCCAATATTGTTTTGTCTTACCTGTTAGGCGTCTCAGTTGTTAAATCCGTTTAGTAGTCATGACTGTTATGCAAGACTACTGTGTAATGATGATGTGCGGTATAATCAGATACAACATCACGTCTGATGAACTGAGGGGACGAAAATTACCATTTGTCGCCATCTAGTGGCCAACAATATACATTCTCTAGTGGGGTCCACTGCTCCTGATGAACTATTACAAGTACTGCTGCTGCTACTACTACTACTACTACTATTACTGCTATTGCTATTGCAACTGCTGCTGCTACTACTACTACTACTACTATTACTGCTATTGCTATTGCAACTGCTGCTGCTGCTGCTGCTGCTGCTGCTGCTGCTGCTGCTACTACTACTACTACTACTACTACCGCTAATACTGCTACTACTACCAGAGCTGAGCTGCTCACCTTTGTAAGTCGCTTTGGATAAAAGCATCTGCTAAATGACTGTAATGTAATACTACTACTATTACTACTACAGTAGTAGTAGTAGTAGTAATAGTAGCAGTAGGGTATAATATATGGTTGCTAGGTGGTTGCTAGGGTGGTACTAGATGGTTGCTTGGTTGTACTAGTACTAGTACTACTGCTGCTACTACTACTATCCTAACTATGAATACTACTATAACAACTACTAGTACTAATACTACTGCTACTACTACTTATACTGCTACAGGTAGTGCTACTACTACTATCAAAGTATGAATACATAAGAGCCAATCAGAGAGGTGAATTGAGGTGCTATTTGCAGTATAAAAGGCTATTGGTCGAGTATTCTCCCACATACATTGTGTATGTGAAAACAACATTCAAAGCTAAATATTTTTTTTTTAAAGTATGAATGGCATTGCTTATATATTTACATGTGAATAAAAGCACGAAAAGCTGAACATTTCAGTGTATGATATGCCCATGTACCTTTACAACTGTAGGAGTAATGACAAGTTAAAAGAATGTGATGAATGAATGAAATGAAATGGATTTTATATTACAAACTGCTACCAGAGTGGAGCACTGCACATCCTACCATGTGTGTGTATGGGGAGCATGATTTTCAAACAAACTCGTATTCACAGGTGAGTGAATGCGCGGAAAACTGAACAATTTGCTGTCTATGTACTGTAAAAACTGTAGGAGCAGCGACAATTTACGAATGTGTGGGGATTTGCCACCACTTTGTTCCCGGAAATTTGTTTATATGAGTGGCTTTGAAGTTTTGGTAGCAAATAGTTTTAGATACAGTGACTGCAGGGACAGCAGAAAATCAGTCGGTCTGGACGGCATCCCCGGGTGTGTTTTAAAGACCTGTGCTGACCAACTAGTCCCAGTATTTGCCTCTTCAAATTATCTCTGACCCAGTCCTTTGTACCTACATGCTTTAAAAGATCAACCATCCGTCCTGTGACTTCCTCTGCTCCTCTCTTCGCACATGGGTGGGTGCACATCCAACACCATCACCCTTAACATGGGAGCCCCCCAAGGTTGTGTCCTGAACCCCCTGCTGTACTTCCTTTATACATATGACTGCGTGGCCACACACAACTCCAACTCCATCGTCAAGTTTGCAGACAACAGAGTGACAGGAGGCCTGACCACTTACACGGATGAGAAGCCTTACCCAGATGAGGTGGAGGATCTGTCACTGTGCCAGGGTAACAGACTTGCCCTGAATGTCTGCAGGACCTAGGAGCTGGTTGTGGACTACAGGAGGAAGCAGCAGAGGATCTACACCCCCCCTCAGGATCAACCGGGCCCCACTGGAGAGGGTGAGCAGCCTCAGGTACCTCGGTGTGCACATCACTGAGGACCTGACATGGACACTACACACTGACACCCTGGTCAAGAAGGCGAGGCAACACCTTTACCACCTCAGACAGCTGAGGAAGTTCAAGCTCTCCCCTCAGATCCAGAAAACCTTTTACTCTGGTGCCATAGAGAGCATCCTGTCGGGGAGCATTACTGCCTGGTATGGCAACTGCTCCCCTCAGGACTGCAAAGCCCTGCAGAGGGTGGTACAGTCAGCCAAGCGGACCAGCGGAACAACACTTCCCACCCTGCAGGACATTTACACCAGGCGGTGCAGGGCCAGGGCAAATAGGATTATTAAGGACACTACCCATTCCAACAATGGACTGTTCAGACTGCTGCTGTAAGGCAAGTGCCTCTGCAGTCACATGACCAAGACAGAGAGGCTCAGATTGGTGTTACATCAAACATCAGTTTCATCAGAATCAGAATCATACAATACAATACAATACAATACAATACAATATGTTTTCCATGTGCCAGATCGATTGCACTGGGGTGTTACACTGACAACATCGGGGAGTATTTCACTTAAATATAAGTATCTTTACAGAATATAATACTAACTAGTAGGATATCTAATCTATATGACAGATGCGTACCAGCAGTAGTGTACAAGTTCATACAGTCATATCTAAGACCGGTGTGATGGGGTGCTTGGGAATAAAGTGTAATATGGCTTCAATTATGTGCGTAAATGAAACCATGAAAAGTTGAATTTAATTTTGTGGTTATATGAAAACATGTTTTATTTACATTAAGGACCATGTCGTTATATTATAATAGAATAGAAAAATCACTATATTAGTCATAGGGGGTGGTACTCAGCAGTGAGTTTATAATGACCTTATCGTACTTAATGGTATTTTTATCTCTTATGGTATCACTATAATATTCCTATAATATTACTATCGGGACTTAAATGTTTTCTCTTATATTTGAAGGCTCTAATATCCCTCTGCCGCCCATTATTACATTACATTAGTTCTTTTTCGTCAGCCTTTTAATAATAATTATGGCCAAAAAAAACGAGTTTAAAGCGCACTCCGAGTCGAAACTGACTCAAAGCGATGGTCCTGCAGGCTGACTCTTACCTATCCTTTGCCAAACTGCTCTGTCATAAAATGGGATGTTGAGGGTCGTGATAAGATGATAGCCTATCCTGCAGAGCCTTCACACACACACGCACACACACACACACACACACACACACACACACACACACACACACTATCTCCGCCGTGAGGAATACTAATCAACCTGTTTGCCGACCCGAGCGCAGCAGCCCGGCGCGCAACTTAGGACTTCTCCATTCTGTCTCTAGAAACGTCTGTGTCCTGGATCTGATCTAAGTCTCGCTGAATTGTCTTTGGGCTTTTTTTGTGCAACCTTCTTTGAACGCAACGCATTGGTCATCTATCCTTCCCGCCTGTCTTTTCGGCGCCTCTGATGAGCGACAGGCTATGGGAGCGAATTCTGGGGAGAGATAACCCACTGCTGCGCTCCTTTTAGAAAGGGGAGCCCCCACGCTTTGCGCGCCTGTATAGCCGGTATACTAGCCGTGTCGGAAAGTGCGTGTGCGTCGGGCGCTAAATGTGTGTGTGCGTGCACGACTAAGCCGCGGGCTCCGTCCTCAACAGTTGCCACCGGAGCGGAGGAGAGGAGGAGAGAGACATAGGAAGGATAGCAGACTGAGGACGGACGGACGCGGAGCCCCACCACGCTCTGCCCGGCTCTGGTCCTGACATGCAGTCGATCATCTCTCCAGTGACCAAGGCCATCCTAGTAGCGCTCTTCATCTTCGCCATCCTCCTCATCCTCTACGTGATCCTTTGGTACATTTGCAGAGACGTGGACTGCGATCACGGCATTTGAGGATTCGGTTAAAACGGGAATAACGGGAATAACACAACGGGGCGCACGGGAGAGTCAGCAGAGACCAGGGTCATCCCGTAAGTCTGCCATGCTTGTCTTTCTTTTCTCTTGTCTGGCTTGCCGTGTGCGTGTTTGTAGGTTATGTGTGTGTGTGTGTGTGTGTGTGTGTGTGTGTGTGTGTGTGTGTGTGTGTGTGTGTGCGTGCGCGCGCGCATGCTTGGTCTGGATGAGCGTTGGTGGGAATGCGGGCAGATGCAGCAGGTTTCTGATGCAGGCGTGGTCCGACCAGCAGATTCCTGTAATATTCCCGA
>CABFOQ010045096.1:0-10823 GCA_900660455.1 Gephyroberyx darwinii | reverse complement strand
GCAGATCACGTCACATGACCCTCGTTTTAGGAGCAAATGAAAACACATGTTACAGTGCAGATGTGTAGAAATACCACCATCTACTGAGGCTGCTGCAGACTGGTTACTGACACTGATACTGACACTGTTACTGACACTGTTACTGACACTGTTACTGACACTGATACTGACACTGTTACTGACACTGACACTGTTACTGTTACTGACACTGTTACTGACACTGTTACTGACACTGTTACTGTTACTGTTACTAACACTGACACTGTTACTGACACTGTTACTGACACTGTTACTGATACTGTTACTGTTACTGACACTGTTACTAACACTGACACTGTTACTGACACTGTTACTGACACTGTTACTGTTACTGACGATGCAGTAGTAATACAGGATACAGATGCAGTACTAATACAGGATACAGATGCAGTACTAATACAGGACAGATGCAGTACTAATACATGAAGGACTTGTACAATGGCTGTCACTGTTTCTGGTGAAAGTACTGGTTGGTGTTCTGACCCGGTTGGTTTCCTCTCTCAGGTTACTCCCGTAACTCCAACAGCGTGTCGCCTCGCGGCTACGTGCCCACTTCCACGCCCCAGCAGTCCAACTACAACACCATCACGTCCACCATGAACGGCTACGGCGCGGCGGGGATGACCAACCTGGGAGTGCCTGGTTCTCCCAGCTTCCTCAACGGCTCCACAGCCAACTCCCCTTACGCAAGTAAGTAGAAACTCCTCCGTCTCAGAGGCAGTTACTATAAAGGACGTTTTAAATGGGTCTCAAAGCACGCTGCAATCTGTGAGGGCAATTTGTGCCACGTACTCTGAGATTTGAGAGCAGTGCCAGGGTCCTGGAAGACAAGAGTACTTTACAGTGTTTGTGCTGAGCCGCTTCGCCTGACTAATCGACTGGTTTTCACATTTGAAGTGCTCTTTCCAAACCGCCGTGCTGTATATCCATCTGAGAGATACAAGATACACAAGATAATACTAAAAAATACAGATGTTTTTATAAGCTAAGGTCATGAGATAGATAATACGTGATAGTTTGTAAGAGTAAAAGTGGATATCTTCTGTGGGAAGGAACTTCTTATGTGAAGTGTGTGGACCGACTGCTGCAGCAGGTGTGGAGGAGAGTAATGGATGTAAAGCTTTCCTCTCGACTCCAGAACATTACTGACAACTTCAAATCTATCAAAGCATCCCTCTTCCTCAAAGTCGGCCCTCTTGTGCCTCCGCCATTGAAACTTTCCACATGGCTCTGATTATCATGCCTGGAGTCTGGTCTCCTGTTGGGGAGGCGCAGGTGTGTTGCGGAGCCGAGTCGAGTCTAACTGACCCAGAGGGAATGCTCTATTGTTTTGGCTAGTGTATCAAAGAACCGAGTCTCAGCGAGACTCGTTTAGGAGGTAGCGAGCTAAAACAACGCCTCCATGCCAGTTGATGTTGTTGTGCTCCCTGGCGGCTAAACAAAAGGCGGCGCTCACCTCGCCTGGCGTAGCGCTGCAGTTTCTGTCGCTGTGTGTCTGCCGAGGGGAGAGGGGTGGATCGTACACCGCCATGCATTGTTTCCAAGTCCTCATCTGCTCTGACTGTCCCTTGTTCCATCCTCCTCATTCCTCCCACTACTAACCCCACTAACATCCTCATCGCATCGTTCATGCATTCATGCTTTGGGCCGAATCCATTACTGTTATCTGGAAGTGCATCTCACCCGGGATGTCAGGAGGACAAGCAAAGAATGGGATGAAATCTGAGAGGAAACTGTCTGGGAAGCAGCGACCCACGACGGGACAATCACATTTACATCCTCTTCATTGTACAGTTCCATTTTCAATTGCTGTCCTTGAGTCATCTACAGAAGTAATGCGGTCCTACACGGTAACACGTCTGTGGAATCTAGTAGATCAGATCAATACTGATGATCAGCAGTCAGTCAGCAGCTTTATTATCAGAAGGGCATGAAGACACACGACGAGACCAGAACGGTAGAAACGACGTGTCGATTCAACGATTCGCAGTGTGACTAGACACTGACTGTCCACATGCACGTGCACACACACATGCACACACTTCACTATTTTTGTGGACATGGACGGAGGCTGCTGCTGCTCAGGACCAGGTTTGTGTTCAAGTGTAATGCGGGCCTTCAAGTTATGGATCAACTTTGCCAGATATGCACCTGTTTGCTTGGAGCATGTTCCTCCAGACCTCGGCCCGTTCTGAGGCAGGGATCCATTCCTCCTCCTCCTCCTCCTCCTCCTCCTCCCCTGCATGCTTCACCTCATCTCCGTCCAATCACTCACCTCCTCTGTCTGTCTGCCTGCTTGTTACCGTCACCTCCTTCAGCTCTTTGATAGGACGTCCCACCTCCTCCTACCCTCGCTCCCTGCTCCTCTTCTTAAACTTCTTTCTCCTTTCTCTCCCTCCTCTTCAACCCTCTCCTCCTCCTCCTCTCCCTCCACCTCTCTCTTTTCCACTGGACCCATAGGCCCTTGTTCATTCTCTCCTGTCCATATGATTTCTGCAGTCAAACAGAAGAGCGCCTTCGCCCCTGTCGTGCGGCCACAGACCTCCCCGCCCCCCACCTGCACCACCACCAATGGCAGCAGCCTACAGGGTGAGCATCCCACCCCTTTCCTGCCTATCAGCAACCCCGTCCATTGCTGTCTTGGTCCGTGTCTGATCTGGGCCGATACTACAGAGACGTACAACGTCAGTGTAATGCTATAATTTGGTTATATTGTTTTCGCTACGGCTGGTTTGAAGGTCAAAGTTGATCCATAACTTCTGGTGCTTTTGGGAAGCTGATTGTAGAAGATAAAGGAATTGTTAAAGCATGACGATCATCTCCAGATGTTTGGGCTTTTTATTCATATTAAAGTTTCTTAGCCAATGAGTCAAGCCCTCTTGGTTGAACACTAGAAAGGCCTCTGGATTTTGGAGGTGTAATTAAGTATTTCCTTGTGTAATTTTGAAAATGTTACGCTGGTTTGAAAGCTGTGGGTCCACTGGTCCTTGTAGCGGACAGTGGGACACTCAAGATGGAAAACGGTGTTTGACAGTGAAAGTAACCGGGTTTGTTTGTGTCTTGTTGAATTTCAGCCATGGCAGGTCTCATAGTCCCACCCATGTGAAGAGGATCTTCCAGCCAGATACCGTCAGCCCCCTTCCCCAGCGGCGGTGGCCACTGGCCCACTGGACCTCCACAACAGCAGCATCAATCCATCTCATCAACCCTCAGACCGACCAACCCCATCTAGTCCAGGATCCATCACTGCACAAGAAGAAAATTCAAGTTCCAGGCAAAGTTTTCCTATTGTTCAATTATGTTTCTGTCGGTGCTGTTAGTCGACGGTACCGCCGTCTCCATCTGCATCTGGGACTGAGTGTTATCCCCATTCCTGTTGCAGAAGTAGCCACTGTGGAAGTCCCGCTTCATGCATCTATCCTGCATCTGTCCTGCAATCGTACTGCAGACATTTCTTTCTTGTATGTTACACAGTAGAACCAACTTAGTACGTCGCAACAACAAACTAGTGTCACTTGACCAACTAGTTACCAAACCGTTCTGTTCACCTTCTGACCGCTGAAAAGAGAGCAGAACTTAGTTCCTCTTGGGGGCGGAGCCAAAGAAGTTCAACAAGCATGCAGACTTCTACAATGGCTACGTCTGTATGTGGCGTTTCCACAGATTCCCAGGAGGAGGTTAGCCCATCAGGAGAACTAGCAATGTGAATACTAAACTGTGGTTAGGTGGGCAGGTATCTACAGTACTACTTGTCTGCAGTACTACTTGTTGTGTGAGTATTGTGCTGAGTAATTACCAAGGCTTGTTTGCATGACTTAAGTCTCTGGAGAGTCGGCCTCCAGTTAATGTACCACTGTGAGTCGGGAAAGGGTAGCATCAGGCGACGTGTCCACCGGGAACCTCTCCTCAGCGCTGCCGTCTTTATCTTCCTTATTTCAGCGGACAGGACGTGCCGTTGTTCTTTCCTGACAGCGCTGAGAGCCTAGCATGTTTTCAACACTCATAGCGCTGAGTGCTAGAAGTTAGAAATATTTCAACTTTTAGCAGAAGAGACCTGCGCCTCAAATGGGTTTTCAACAGTCGCTCAGCAACAGCCATGACCAGCGCACCCTCCAACATCTGGTTAGCGCTGCTAGCTAAAACAGAAGTGCCCGGTGGACACAGAACCTCAGGCAACAAGAGCCGTCGGAGGTGGAACGAGTCCAGAAACCAGGAATATCAAACACTTTCTCTCTTTCAAGCCGTCGGACGGTTCCAAATTTGATGGGTTGTCAATCAGAAATCCCCCACAATCCCTAGAGAAACAGGCTCCTGAAAGACCATTGATATCAAATATCACAGTCTTCTAGCATTTTCCTTTATGTACCATAGCTTTTAACAATGTGCGTGTCTATCATGTTTTGAAGGAGGAAAGTGCAGTAATTTTCTAAGCTAATGAAAGAATTAACAAACATTCTGCCGAAGAGAGAAAAGCAAATGTTATACTAACATTTGTCTGTTATCTGAGCGACGTCAGGGCAGCCCAAGGTTTTGAAATACAGTACAATAGTTCTATTTCCGGGTGCGTTGAGTGGTAGATTTTAACCAGAAAAGCTTGCAGCAGTTTTAATCACATTTAGGTACCAGATTTCTTGTTATTCTTCTGATTGTGCTTATTTTATATGTATTTATAAAGTATGTTTTGGGAATTCCTTTTGTGATTTAGGCCTGAATGATAGTCTCAAATATATATGTAAACACATTTGATGTCTTAATACCTTTTAGATATTGTAAAAAGAGTGAACAAGTGAGAGGAATAACCCTTTTGTAAAAACAAAAAAGTCACGACATGGTCACCCTGTTTTTGAAAGCAGGATATACGCTCCATCACTTTTGTATAAAAATGCTTTTCCGATACTATATTTAACTTTTTGTAAACAGCATTTGTGTTTCCCCTGGTTCTTCTTGTCCTTTGTGTATTATTGTGAAATGTATAATCATGGTTATTTCTTAATGCACTATTTTTGTTGGGGCACTTAATAAGAGCAATGCATCTTAGCGAACAAGGAAAAAAAGCTAAAAGAAAAAAAGAAAAGATTAAAGCTAGAACGATATGCACCGATATGTTTTTCGCCATTCTGAGATGGCAGAATCCTTGTCATGTGAATTTTTATATTTCAGAAGCTTATAACATCATGATACTCCATCACTTATTTTTGATCAAGCATATCCATCGGTTTCGGTGTTAGAGTATGATATTTTACCCATCTTACTATTAGACCCACTCCTAGTCTTTGTGTTTTGGTGAGAATGATTGTACAATAAAACAGGCGCCTGTGCAAATCATGGCAGAAGAATTTAAAACCACTCAAATGTTTGGGTCACTGATCTCAAGGAACCTTCCATTGATGTTAGTGTTGTTGTTGATGGTGCTGTTATCGTTGTTGCACACAATCTGTATCATTTACTTATGCAATTGTTTTCCTGTTCTGTAATGCAAGCTAGTCTTCCACATTCCAGTGGAAAAGTTTGGAAAATTAAAAGAACAAAAGTCATATTTGATGCCTTACAGTTGACGTGCTTCAATACAAAGTCTTCTCTTTGTTAAGTTTGATGAAATGACATTTCAGTTCTGCATTGAGTTTCATTCGGTTGAGTTTGTATTCCAGTCCGTTCGGTGTTTCGCTCCATGGACAAGCCTTTCTCCAGTCGTGACCCCATGACATTCTGAACTTTTATCTGGTTTCTTCCCTGCACCAGACATTCGTCACGTTAAGGGAAGCGTTTGTCCGTCCGGTTCCCTAAACGTTCCCCCCCGTTAGCGGCTACCTTTCGCCCGTCGGTTTCAATGAGAAACTAAAGGACACGTGTAGAAGGAAATACAAACCAACTCAAATTCAAACTGTCATTGAATCCCTTTAATCCCCCAAATAAATTATCCTGAAACTCCAAATTCCTTGAATCACCTCTTTAGGGGAATAAAGGACTGGAGGGAGAATCTACTGTCAATCGATCTACTGTGATCGATTGAAGCTGATAATTTATGCAAACACAATGTGATTGGCTTAAATCTACAATCACTGGATAGCACCACCCGGTCGCCATGACGGGGCTTGTGGGCGAACATCTGTCATGCGTCTTTGGAAAAGCCATTTTTTCAATTATGAGAATGAAACCCAGCTTGCCGAGTGCACTTGCACACCTTGCAAAAACATCTGAGTTCAATATCATGGCTCTATAAACCCATTTTCAGTGAAAACATGAGCATTGCTCTTGCAGTGAAAGCTTGGCTGACTTCACGACCCTCTGCTTCACCCCTCCTTCCCTCGTATCCATTCCATCCTCATCCAGTTTTCAAATAGCTTGCGAAAATATTTTTGTCATAGTTGTAGAAAGCTTGCTTTTGCCGCCCTGGTTTTCAGCAGAGGTTTTAAAAACTGCAAAGTATACTTTTTTCAATGTTTAATTCAATGTGAAAAGGGGAGAGGTACTGCATCTTTGTGAAATATGAAATATATCATCAAAGTATATCAAAGCACAATGTTTAATTAATGTCTTTAGAATACGACGGGGCCACGCCCCCAGGGTTTTCTTTCTGTCTTTGGCCATGCTGTAAATAGATGCATGTTTTTTTTTCCTGTGATCCAGTGCTTTTTGTACAGAAACAGTCTAATAAAGATTACATTTGGCTTGACACGCTCTCCACTTGTTGATGTTGTTAGAAAGGTAGACTTGACATCAGATCTCCTTGGAGGCCTGCAGATTGATGCCCTGCACGTCTGTTTGCTATGCAGGGGTCAATGGAAATCAGGCCAAGCCTAGTTTGGCTTTTTTCAGATGAAAACTATGAAACATGATGCTTCCAAAACCTCAGACTTCTGGACTGCCGCGCTTTCCAACACTCGTTCATCTACGAGATATATTTTAGAAACAGCGTCCAAAGATTACATTTAACGATGAAAATCTTGGAACGGAAGTCCTGAAAAAGCCTCCTCAGATGACATTTTGACCAGCGCTGATCTGAATCAATCACTCCAGGCCTTCGCCAAGGCAACGATCCCTCATTCACAGCATCAGGTAAAAAGATCAACATGGCAGAGAAATGCTTCATCAGATGAAGTGAAAGGTTTCTATAGAGGGAAGGTTTCTGGGGGGTTTGGAGGCCGGTTTGTTATGACAGTACACAGTAATGGATCCTTGTGTGAACGTACAACGCTGAAATTTATGACGAGGAGGGAGTTCTGGGATGTGTTGTGAGGTCGGGAACGGGATTTTCTCAAACGGGTGAGCTCATGTGTCGTGTTTTGTCAAGCCGTGATGCTGCTGGTAGCTGCAGAAGCTTCTCACTACTGTGAGTTACTTCATGGGGAGAGAGACAAAAAAAGGTTTCCTTTAACTGGGTGATAACTGCTTTTAATGTCTGGGGGCCAGCAGGGGTCTTTATCAGGCCTGTAAGGCGGAGCAGGAAGTCTGCTTTCAATCCAGCGAAGGCGTAGGCGGATCGGAACAATCAGCTCTCGGAGCGTCTCTAACGGAGAGGCGTGGCTACAGGAACAATTAGCTTTCACTCCATCAGCAGCAGCCACGATGAGTAGTGATGCTGGAATACACAGCGCTCGTTAGCAAGTGCCTTTGCCCGAGGCTACCAGAGCACACCCAAAGAAAACCTTCTCCCAGAACCCGACCCATCCCTCACCGAGCCGCACGCCGCAGCCAAAGTACATCTTGGCGCTGCCAAGCGCAGGCGGAAGCAGCGCAGCTCCGGCCATATAAAAATGGCCGACTTCCCATAAGTAGTGGTTGGTCACGTAGAGAAGCTGTTAACAGGTTTGACATATTTTGAGTGAGAGCTCGATATTGCATGATCAGGGTTTCCTCTGGAAAGATTTCGTGGAAAAAGGTCGTGATTGGAAGAGAGGCTGCTGGTTCTGACAGGTCGGATGATCCCGCCCTGGAAGCCGTGGGCGAAAACACACGAGTCTCAGTTTGACATCTGTGAGGGTCAGGTGGAGAATCAGAGGAAATTTGAAATGTGTTTGGATCTTCTAGTGTTAACACTGTAAATACAGCATCTCTTTAACCTCTGTACGAAACCATCAGCCTCATGATATCCATTTAGAAAGCCCAGTAAGATGAAACCAATCATGAGAATATTGAATTTGGTGGAACCAGCTGCCAAGTCTGAGTAGAGGACTTGGACGGGACGAGCGCTGACCCCTCCAGTTGTTCATAGTTTACATAGCTCAGTGTGCGGCTGATAGTTTGGCCTGAAGAATTGTTGAAATAGCTTCTAATCAGTCAGGAGGAAGAGGTGGTATAGAGTTAGTCCAGGTGTGTTTTGTTTGGGCGAGGAAAGGAATGGGCCGGTGGAATTAAGTGACATTATGTCACTCCAGTGCTCCATACATCTGCGCTCTTAAATGGTGAAGAATTAGACCATTTCCTGTGTGGTGATGATGTCATTGCGATACTACTGCAGGCCTAGTTTTGGGGCTGTGTGTGTCTATATATGTGTGTGAATGTGTGTGTGTGTGTGGTGGAGGTTATTATAAAACAGCACTCAAGACTGACGGGGGGACTGTAAGTCATCTCACACAGGAAGTGCCTCGGGCCCCGGCCCTCGCGATGACACCAGAGCCCTCCGCCAACTCGGCTCGGCGAACTGGAGAAGGTATGTAAATCACTCGTCCAAAGGTTCACGCTCGCCAGCCATGTTTCCTGGGAAGGCCTGGATTCTGGAAGAGCTTTGGAAATATGATGTTGGCCCATCGAAACCATGTGTTGCTCAACCTCGGCTCTGTCAATAAAGAGTGCATATTTCAGAGCGAGGGTCACCGATTTCCTCATCGCTGGGAGTGAAGCTGGAAAGGCTGAGTTGGCGGAGGATCGTCTCTCCCAGAATTCAGTCTGACGACGACAATGTGACGGAGATGACCTCTGCCCCCCGGGGGGTACATCAGTCTGGATCTGCAGGCTGCTGCTGGCTTTGATCAAACTGCTCCCGCGGGACGGCCCGGTTTATGATTTTCGGTGCTAAATAATAAATCTGAGTGAACTCGGTATCGGGACGCGCCGCGGCTCCACGTCCGGTATTAAAGGAGTCGGACTATTATCTCATAAATGATGAATATTTTTCAGTGCATGGTAAATCAGTTCTGTTTTACAGCAAGTGACATCTGTGCCACTATCACACACACACACACACACACACACACACATACATAATACATTCACATGTCCTGACAGGCCTGACAAGCGTTACTTGATCATTCTCAGTGTATGTCAAGTTCAACTGTGTTGGTTTCACAGCTTAAGTGAATCCAGGAGAAGCTGTCAGTCAAAACCCGTTTCATAATTGAGTTCAATTTCCGTAGCTGCAAAAAGAGGTTTCTTGCAAAGTGTGTGTGTGTGTGTGTGTGTGTGTGTGTGTGTGTGTTCCTAACCACACTTCCACTCCTTCAGAATTGAACGTCTTGTGTCTGACATCACTGTTCATGCTAACATCAGTAACTCAAACCCTTTAAAACCCTGTACTAGTCCCATATTAAAGGCCCAGTCTGTAATTGCAGTATGCAGTATGGCGCCCCCTATTGAAACACAGCCGCCCCGCTGTTGACTTTGTTCATGTAGTGACTTATTGAAGATCAAATTCATCATCTGGGCTTTTGATAGCGACTCAGTTTGACATAGCACGTGGCACCTAACAGATATTTAGATGTTTTTTTAATTTTATTTTATTTTATTTTATTTTATTTAACCGGGTTAGTCACATTCAGATGAAGAATCTCTTATTGGCTGAGAAAGCAGCAACAAGAAAAACATAAAATTTGTAGAATTGAAGTCAACACAAAAATAATAAAAGCTTCTGTTTTCTAATCTTTCCATAAGACGCTAATCCGATATGGAGCCAGCAGGTCTCTGGCGTCAGACCTGCTGAATCCTGAATAAACCACAGACAACTTCTCGTCTGTTTACATCTGTAATGTCTGTAAACACAGAGGAACACAGACATGTTCTGACTCTGCAGGAGGTTTTCTTATGAAGCTTCGTGCACCTCAGTATATTTCTGAACCTTCGTGCCCCTCCACACCGCTAGGTCCCTTAGGTCCTTTGACCAGACTAACTAAAGGGTGATCACACTTTCGCTGTTGCTGTAGAACAAATGTAGGTTAGCAGAAACCTCTGCCATTTTTAAAAATCGCCCACTTAGCAGCTCTACGTCCCGTCAGCGTGACTGATGTGTTCTAGCTGCTTCTGTAATGTGCTTTTATATATTTAGCTTCTTTCTTCTTCTGTTACCTTTTTCTTTTAACCTTGAAAAGTTGGCAGTGAGTAAGGACACCAGGGGGTCTGAGCAGTGGTGGGAACGTGGTAGTCCATGTTGATTTTATTTTAGTCTCCTTCTTTGTTTCCCAGCCTCACTGTGGTGTTCCTCACTGTAGTGTTCTTCACTGTGGTGTTCTTCACTGTGGTGTTCCTCACTGTGGTGTTCTTCACTGTGGTGTTCCTCACTGTGGTGTTCCTCACTGTGGTGTTCCTCACTGTGGTGTTCTTCACTGTGGTGTTCTTCACTGTGGTGTTCTTCACTGTAGTGTTCCTCACTGTGGTGTTCCTCACTGTGGTGTTCTTCACTGTGGTGTTCTTCACTGTGGTGTTCTTCACTGTGGTGTTCTTCACTGTGGTGTTCTTCACTGTAGTGTTCCTCACTGTGGTGTTCCTCACTGTGGTGTTCTTCACTGTGGTGTTCCTCACTGTGGTGTTCTTCACTGTGGTGTTCCTCACTGTAGTGTTCTCACTGTGGTGTT